>VMDO01019581.1:0-38587 GCA_007922755.1 Pedetes capensis
AAAGGGGGGAAGGGAAGAATGAGGTCAATATAAATGGACTAGAAATTGCATGTAATTGTTCTAACAAGATACAAAGACCACTACAGGAAAAGTTTCTGTCTTAAACAGAAATGGAACCCAAGGACATATAGAAAAATACTATATAGTAAAAGATAGAGAAGACTTGGATGGGAAACTTAGATGGGAAGGGGGGAGGGGGGGAAACATAGAGGAGGGTAAGGGGTAACCTATATGAATAATGCTTATCAAGTTGCATATATGAAAATTGTCACAATGAAAAGCATGTCAAAGTGAATCGCATTATGATATACAATAAAAATTTCTAATAAAAAAATCTCAATATACACAATAAAATTTATTTTTAGAAAAGTTCTACTTGATTAAGGTGTTAAAGAAATGCTAAATTTTACAAAATTAAATTGAAATTTTGTATAGAAAAAAGTAAAGGTACATAGATAAAGAAATCTTAAGAAGCAAAAGAATGATGGTGCTGAAGTCCTGGTACATTATAATGATAGAGAATAATCCCTTTATGACATGATGGCAATTTGAAATCATGGAATTTATATTCTAAATTGTGTTATCTAAATACTCTGTCTAAAAGATACATAGGAATTGTATGTTAAGAAAGTTATCCTAAAGTTATCCTACATTATCAAATAAAACAATTTATTTCTCTCTCACTAAAAAAAAAAAAAAGATAAGAAATTTACAAGTGGGCTGGGGGTGCAGCCCGGTGGAGCACTGGCAAACTGTATGTGAAGCCCTGGGTTCAAGCCCTAGTACTGCGATCCTCCTGTCTTCACCTCCAGAGCCGCTGGCTTTACAGGTGTGCACCACTATGCCTCACTCTTCTGAAGCTTTCTTGGATCACTATACTTTTTACAGTATATTATCATTGCCATTTGCCATTCGACTTCATATAATAAACATTAAAATACCTCATTCCAATATTATCTTTATATTTCACTCCCATATTTGCCTGGCAGGATTTGAGGCAAATTAATATTCAAAACCCATACATAAAATAGGACAATCAAAATATGGATACATTTTAAAGACCATATAATGGAAGCACCAAAACATTACATAAATTTAGATTAAAGATAAACCGTATAATTGAGCATTAAATGGACATATAAAACATTGACATACAAGAAGCTATGTATATTTTAGAGGGAAATCTTACTTTTAAAGGTTCTTTGTTCCATGCATTATATTAATTTGAAGATTCCTTATGTAGGAACTATACTAACAAATCCATTACTACATTAGGTTTTCCACGTTATGGGCCAGTCTTTAGGCACTGGAATTGCAAGTGTGTTAAATTTCTTTAATTATTAAATTCCAAGACCTGTTTGAAAATTCCATTTTCCCCACACCATTTAGAGAGCAAAGAGACTGCATTTACCCAAGGCTACTCAGACCACTGAAGTTGCCACCCTCAACCTATCAGTCTCCTCTTATACACGGCCCCCAACCTATGTGAATCAGTACAAGCATGGGCTCAAAGCACCACTCAATGTGAAACACTAGAGGGGGCAACAGGCTCTAATCAGGCACTGGGACAGCTCTATGTTTATGCGCACTCTGTCCTTGCTCTCCTTAGGAATTCCGCTAGTCTGGGCAAACACTGACAATGGGGAAGCTGCTCGTTTCACTGCAGGCTGGTCCACAAAAAAGCTAAGGGGCAGCTTTCTGCAAGACAGAGTCAGCAGCTAGGCCTCAGAGGACCAGGCTCCCTACACTCTACCCCTTCTTCTGGCTCTTACATTCCCTCTCCCCCCATTTCACAGCGTGCCCTGAGCATCGGAAGGAGAATTGCGTGGTTGTCTCCTCCCCGGCAACAGCACATTCCACAGCAGCGACATTTACTCCTGAGAATGACACAAACCCTGTTCACAGCGCAGCGCCCCCCTGAGCAGGTGGGGAGCCATGTGCAACACATCACAGCCACTCGGAGGATCTGTGTTCCAAATGTTCCCCTTTAACCAGTTCAAGGCACTTGTGATATCAGCCTCATTGCTGGGGTATAAGCACAGCATGGTGCACCCACAAGGGGGCAGGTGCCTGCGTGGGCAGCAATCAGCACCGCCAACAGCTGTTTCTTGCCTTGCTCATTTGCGCTGTCTCTTGAGTTAGTAAAAATATGCTTTCGTGTGTGGCTTAAAACCTTGGCAGTAGAGTAGGGAAGCCCTTTATCTAAGTCAAAGCACCCAGTTCCCCTGCAAGAAGGTACTCTACCATACTAGTCCCTGGGGAAAATGGATTTTTTATTTGGTTGGTCGGTTGGTTGGCTGATGGTAATTGGGAATTGAATCCAGGGCCTCACACATATTTTGCAAATGCTCTACCATTGGGATGCACCTCCAGCCCCCCCCCCCTTTTTTTTTTGAGACAGACTCTCACTAACTTAAGCAGGCTACCTCTGGCTTCTAACATGCAATCCTGCCTCAGCCTCCTGAATTGCTGGTAGTTACAGGCGTGCACCCCAGTGTCCCACTTAGAAAATGGGTTTTTAACATGGGCGGTTTTTCTACCCATCAGGCAAGGTGTCATAGATACGACCAGGTAGAAAAGGCCATCCTAGTTTGCATCTGCCAGAGCATGCAGGTGACTCCCACAGCACCACCCACCAGGGCCAATGACCTCCCCAACCACGCCTCCATCCGGGCCTACAAACCACGTGTGGGTCCTCTCCCACAGAGCAGGCTCGGGTCCAGCCCTGCTACTGGTGCACAATGGATACATCCTGCACGCTGTATGGGTCCTCTCACCCTGGGGCCATAGCCAAGCAGGACTCCGGGACCCAGTTTCCCCCAGGCGGCTTGCTGGGGACCCTACATATTGAGGATTCTGGCGGCAGGCAGGGAGTCTGGTTCAGTCACCGCTTGATTTTTCCATGTCGTGAAACCAGGTTATGAACCGTTCAAGCAGGGAGAACTCACCATCCTGGGTGGTGTGGGGGCTTCTGGGGACTCCTTGGCCAGCAACTCACAGGCAGACGACCGGACGCCAGCACTGAGCTTCTCCCTTAGCAACAGAATGGCTTTGAGCTGCACCTTTTCCCACACGTGCAGGTGCCTGCGTTTAAATTATTTAGCTGCTGTTTACCCACCTGTTTTTCATTTCAATCAAACAACCCTGGTGGGATTACAAGGCAGATGAAAACACCCCTGCACTTGATTGTGCTCAGCCCAGTCCTGCACAGCAGTGTAGAATGAACGCTCTGGCAGGTCCTGTCTCCGTGGATAACTTTATAACAATACATTGTGTCAGGTCTTTGATGTCCTCAGCAGCAGCCCATTTTCAGGGAGGCTGCAGGAGACCCAGGGTGGAGTCCAGCACACAATTGCAGCCCTCACTTCTGAGCATGGGCCTGTGTAATCTATCTGTGAACCCCTTACTGGAATGTTGAGTTTTACTCCTGTCCAACTAGTGCCTCCGTCCTCCAGGCCCCAGCCGGCAGCAAGGCTGACGTGCTCACAGCATGCAACATGTCAGAGGACTCCAGGGAAATGCCTGTGGCCCTTGCTATTCTCTAGCCTGTGTTGGACCCCCATCCTCTGACTTTACATGCACCTGGTAGGCAGTTTTTTCAGGTATCCAAGGGCAAACGGCTGTCACCTTGGTGAGGGCATTGGCCTCTCAGTTACTGGGGGACTTAGAGGTGATGGGCAGCCACATGGAAGGCTGTCACCGGCTCAGACCATCTTGTATTCTCCCCCAATGTCCTTCCACAACTGCTGTTCCCACAGTGGTCTGCTGAGGGCTGGCCAGTGCTCCTTTTCCCACAGTGCCAGCCACAGAGTTAAACCCCTAAAGACGACCTGGCTGCCCATGCATTCAGTGGCCATTTCTCATGAATCCTCACCACTGAACCCATTGGCTGCTCTTCCCTCTCCCCCTCCAGCCACGTAGTCTCTTACGGGCCGCCTCTAAGGCTCCAGAGAGCAGCCTGCAACGCCAGGCAATGTGCATAGGGTCAGGCACCCTATGCATGTCCCGAGGGGCTGGTATGTGAGGCTAGGGGACGGAGGCTAAACTCCAGGAGAACATTTTGTGAAACGTCTCCTGTGGAATGTTTATGGAAGGAAGCTTGGTGGAGCCAGCCTAAGACTACGTCTGCACATGTGGCAGAACCACAACACAGACCTGCTCAAGCCTGTCAAGCCTTAATGATGCTAAGCTAGGTGCCAGGTGCCAGACATGGAGGTGCGAGATTCGACGATTGTGCAGCTGCATGTTGCTGTTGCCTTAGCTCAGTCTTTCCCAGCCACCCTCCCATTCCTCCCTCTCGGAAAGGGAGTCTTTTTTTTCTGCCACTGGTTATCAGAAACAGGTAACTTATTTTTTGTCTTCCAGGGGGCTCACAGCTAAGGCCGCCTCACATCTCAGCAAAGGCTATGGGCTTGGGCTTTTGAATAATGTTGAGATTAAGACTTTGGGAACTCTTCAGGTTTGACTGGATAAAATTTTCAGTACGATACATCTATAAGCCTTTCAGGGCCCAGGGTGGTGTATAATGTTTTGATTCTAAAATGTTAGCACACTAGGTCCCCACGTGGTGCTGCTACACTGGAACTTGGAGGGTGGGACCCCACTGGGAAGCAGGTCACACTGGGGATGACCTTGGAAGGTTTTATCCCTGATGGGCTCTCTCTGCTCCTTTCTGCCACAACCTGAGGACCTGCCCACAGGCCCTGCCACCACCTGCCCTGCGCGGCCTCACCACCAAGATGCATTGAGATCTCTAAGCCATGAGCCCAAATAAACCTTTCTTCCCATGTAATTTTTTATGGCAGATTCTTTGCTCACAGTGATGAAGTAACTGACACTGGTTCAAAAGAAAATCAGATTGCGATGAAGGAAGGAATGGTGAAACTGAAGACGGGCCACTGGAAATCATTCTGAAGAACAAAAGTAAAACAAAATGGGGCTTACAGGCCTTGTCAAGCGGAATAACATAATCGTGATGAGAGTTCCAGACAGAGTGGAGAAAAGGTACACAAAAAATCCAAAGTCTAAGGCAATGAATAGAAATCTAGGTCCAAGAAATCTGAAGGCAACCAAATAGGACAAACCCAAAGACACACTGAGACTCATACTATAATCAAATTGTCAGAAATTAGAAACGATAGATTTTGAGGATGACAAGAGCGGCCACAGTCAAGACAACTAAACAGAAGTTCCCTTCCTGTGACTCTGTGGGAGAGAAGGTCAGGCAGCAAAGGAGACAGTGCATTTCAAGGAGACTAAGAGGGAAGGTCTGGTATGAACAAAGAATTGCCCAGAACACTACAAATCATGGAGAAATGGAAAGGCAACCTAGAGAAAAAAAACAAGCCCTTTGCAGCTTCAACCCCAGCTCCTGCCATGGCAGGGAATTCCACGCTTTCCAGCATGAAGAGGTGGAGAAAGTGAGCGCAAAGAGCATTGAGAACAGCAGTCCTCACTGCAGAAGAAATCCCATACTATGCACCCCAAGTCCAGCTAAATGATTGGCTCTAAAATGATTCCTCTGCTCCAAAGAAAGTGCTCATTTGGCCTCTCCAAGCCCAGAGCACAAACCACATCACAGCCACAGTGAGAAGCCACTGCAGCTCTGGCTTGCAGGAGGCTGCGTGTGGCACAGCCTGAGGACACAGGACCTCGCTGGGTGGAGAACAGCCCACTTGGTGGACTTGCAAAGGTTCCTCGGTTTCTCTTCATTCTTTTAGAAGTGTCATGAGTAAGTTATGTCAGAAACATGGACACATTTGTGTCCACAACATCTTTCCACAACATCCAAACTTCCTGAATAATAATAAATTCACAAGTTACATTGATTTTATTGGCTTTAACTTTCCAAGTACTCCTGATTTCACTTGCTACTCATAGTTAATGGCAACCCCAAGTTCTTTTATTCTGATCTTAGTTACTAATGTCAACTTTCAGATCACACATTACTTGTCTCAAATGATATATATAGTATATAAAGTATGTATACTTTACGTATGTTACACATGCAGTATACATATATACAGAATGGCTAAGGAAGGGCTAAGGCAGATTCAGGGTCCAAAGGGGCCTTTCTGACAAAAGAAGGCCAGGAGATGATACACACACAGAGAGTTACTGCAGGTGCTTATGTGTGGAGCAAACATGATAATCCCATGTCACCAAATTATTCAGGTGCAGGGCTGCCAAAACGCAGAACTGGTTCCAAGTTCAGCACTGGCTCCAGGTGCCGTCGGTGGGCTCACGTGGCCACGTCAGGCTGGAAGATCCTGCTGAACTGAAGGCCCAGGCACAGAGGCCAGAGTTCATTGTCTGTCAGTCCAGTGACATCAACACCAGGTAGCCTGATGGGCCAGTGGGGACCTCTGCACCCCAGTGTTATGTCCCCCTCCTTTCATAAGATCCAGGTGAGGAGGTTGCACCACTCATTGCTCTGGTCAGTTCAATGAAGTCATGGGCCTATCTATTCTGATATGGTTTTGATATATCCATGTACCCAAATCTTCCTGATTTACTTAGATAAAGTCATAGATCTTGATAGTTGCATAAATAAGCCATTTATTGGTCTGTGTCTCATGATTTGTTCTGGATAGAAGGTGATTGTTTACTTGCACAAAAAAGAAGTAGGAGCCAAGAGTCACACCTATGACCCAGTGGCTGAGATGGCTGAGCCAAGTGGATCATGAGTTCAAGGCAACTTAGCAAGATCCTGTCTCAAAAGAAAAAAGAAAAAAATGGCCTGGATGTACAGCTCACAGGTGGGCCATTTGTGTACTATCCACGAGGCCTGGGTTCAACCCTCAGGACTGGGGTGGAAAAGCCATTGTTTGTCAGCATTTCCACTCAGCATGGAGCAGGTGCTGCCTTATAATGTGCAGGCACTCGGGCAACGCACGGCCGGAGGCGGTTGTCCCACACACGGAGCAGCTCAGGGCAGGGCTCAGCCAGCTCTCCACACATGGCACAGTTTTCTTGTTCGTTTTTTTTTCTGATTGATCAGTTATTTTTGACGCTGTCTACTGTATATTTCCTTTCACTGACTTTACTTGCAACCCCAGAATTTCTGTTGGTTTCTTTTTTTGATTGCAACATTTTTGTTGAAATTATTTTTTTTCATGTTGATTTTCCTGGAGTCATTGAGTTGTTTGTCTGTGTTCTCTTGTAGTGTGTTTATCTTCTTTAAAATATTAACTTTGGATTCATTGCTACACAATTCATATCACCATTTCTTTGAGGATATTGTTGCTGTTGTTAGGTGCCATGAAGTAGAGTCCTACCATAGCAACCCTACGCACAACAAAACAAAACACTCCCCACCACTGCCATGCCAGGCACTATTGTCAGTGCTTCTCATAGGATCCATACGATTGTCAATGGCAGATTGTTTTGGGAGAGGGTTGCCATGTCCTTCTCCCTAGCCTGTAGCACCTGGTATTCCCAGGTGGTCTCCCATCCAAGGACTAACCAGGCCAACCCTGCTTAGCTTCAGAGATCAGGTGGGATTGGATACTTGGGTGCTGTGGCCACAGACTCTCTTTGGGGTTAATTGCTAGAAATTCTTAGGTTCCTTTGATGGTGTGGTTTTTCTCCCCATTTTTGTTTCTTGTTGCCTGTGTTAGTTAATGTCATCCCTTTTGTTGCAGCACTAATCTATTGCAGACCCACAGACACATTTTTGGGGTTAGACCTTCACTTACAGCTGGGTGCAAGACTGGTGCTGGGGACTGATGTGGTGGCTTAGCTCTAGTGTGGACATGATGGCACTGTTTCTATGCAGCTCTGTCAGTGGACCTTCACGTCGATAAGGATCAGCAAATTGGCTCCACAGCAGTAGCAAATGCTGTTGTCGTCATCGGTGGACGCTGCTAGATCCTTTTCATTGCTTTTTTTCTTCTTCTACAAGGAATATGTGGCCAAGGGTGCCCCTGTGGGTCTCAAATTGGATTTGTGGACAGACTCACAATGGAGACCACACTACTGTTTGCAGGGCAGTGCCCACAGGGCATACACAAACCTGGGATCTGGAGCATGGGCACATGTGGAGGGACATTGGCTCCAGGGTGGGACCAACAGTGGTGCCAGTGGCCATGATTCGCTGCCCAGTGGCTACCTGTGAAGCAGTGTGCAAGGTGTGGGAGGCTGCAGCATCCACACAACTCAGGGCTGTGGATGGTACCGGTCTATACTGCTGTGGGTATGAGTATTGACACCTGCTCCAGCTGGGCTCTGGTGTCCACAGCTAGCCTCTCAGAGCAGCTGAGGAGGAGCCGGGCTCTGGACTGTGGGCACATGTGGAAGAGTAGTGGATGCCATTTGGGACATCGGTGGCTCACTGTGGCGGCAGCTCCAGAGTTCAAGGCCTTCATTCTCACGCACCAGCAGATAAGCTGGCATGGAGAGCAAGGATAGTGCACCGTGACTCCAGCTTCCCAGGGTGCCCAGGTGTGACATGCCTCGTGGCATCACTATTCGGGGCAATGGGAGATTGGAGAGGTGGCCTAAGGCAAATCCCTATCATTGAGGGGATGCTTTAATAAAATGGTGGGGCCCTGACCCGTCTCTCATCTTCCCTTCGCTCCCTGGCTTCTGTGAGTGGTTTTGCTCATCACGCGCTCTTGCCTTGAGGTGCTGGGCCTGCAGTGATGACGCAAATCAATCATTGACTGCAGCCTCCAAAACTGCGAGCAAACCAACCTTCTCCTGTATGAGCTGATTACTTCGAGTACTTCATCATACTCACGGAAAGCTGGCTGACACACAGAGTAAGGCTGAGCAGAGTGGTGCCAAGGAGACGTGCTGGTTCAGCTGCGGGCATGGGTGCAGCATGCGTTCAGAGCAGCCACGTGCATGGGCGTCCTTGGGGGCAGTAAGCAACTCCTTCCAAGAGGGGAGACACAGCAGGACCTCCTCCACAGACTCACTGTCTACCTCAGCGCCCAAACTTGCTGGTGTCTTCTGCAGACAAGACCACTTGGGACCACATGCAACCCCCACTGCAAGGATGGGAATGAAGTCTCCGCCATTCTCTCCTTCTGGCTATCCTGACACATCTCAGGTCCTTCTCCCTCCACAGGAAACCAGTCCAGGTGTCTCTTCTCATGTTTTACTCCCCTGTGTTGCTGCACTCTCTTAATTATGAACTTTCATCTTCCAAAGAGTATTTTCATTCATTGATAACTGCCTATTTCTTATTGTTATGAGGAGATAAAGGGTGGGATTTGCTACTGCAGCACCTTGGTGCTGCCACTCCTATAGTGAACCTCTTAAAGCAAGGTGAGATCATTGTTAAAATGTTAAGTCAATACTACCACTGTTCAACAGGAATCATGACAGTTCATGAACAGACAACTCAGAGAACATGAAGATGCACAAACACGCACACAGTTAAAAGATTCTGCACCTCAGTGACAGGTGACATGCAAATTATCATAACATTTAGATACCTACAGACATGACAAAGAACGTCTCTTACATGGTATTTCCGTATTGTTCGTGGGAACAACTCAAATCTCTAACATTGGATTTAATAAATACATCATGATATAAATTTATAAAATGAAATACATTTCAAATTAGCGACACTCAACTGCATCTACTACCCTAAACCTATAATATTAAAAAATTGTTGTACAAAAAGTCAGTTAATAATATTCTGGATATATACTTAAATATTAAACTTTCTGAAGCAACATTAGGCAACTGTTGTAGATTTAAGCATTATCAGACAAATTTACACCCATGATTTTGTTCTACATCATGGCTTAATTCAGGAACCTGAATTGAAAAGTACTTAGTAAAGGAATCTGGCTCTGGTCACCTAGGTTTACCTTAACACCCTCTCTCCCATCCCTCCAGCCCCACTCTCCATCCTGGCATAATTTAGAAGAGATTTGAGATGGGAATCATGTCTACAAGAACGAAGAGAATGTGTGCTAAAAGGATTCTGAAGAAAAAGTACTACACTCCCATTTCCCAAATCACAGAAGAAAATATCAAACAGCTGCATCACATAGGAAAAAGAGATTGACCACGGATAAGTAATCATCTTTGTTAGGTTTTGTCCAGAAGAACACTTAAATGGAATTGAGTGAGGGAATCTTCAGTAATCAACACACATGGGGATTGACTAATACTGACTTAATGGTTCGTGACACACCAATAGAATGAAGGAGAAAGAATAATGGGATTACTAAAGGCACCAATGGCTTTGCTCCTATTTGTATATTTCTTTTTCAAAAAGCCAGGGCCCTACTGGGCATGGTGGCACATGCCTGTAATCCCAGCAGCTCGGGAGCCGGAGGCAGGAGGATCGCAAGTTCGAGACCAGAGGCACTGTGCATAATTTAGCGAGACCCTGTCTCAAAAAGTAAAAAAAAAAAAAAATGGGCTGAGGTGCAGCTGAGTGGTCCAGCACTTGCAGAGCATGCAGGTGCAAGGTCCTGAGTTCAATCTCCAGTACCGGAAAAAAAAAAAAGCCAGAGTCATACACAATTTTAAGATAGCCTTATGAGTTAGTTATGTGTAGATCCACTGTATCATGCACAGTCTTATCTATATATTTGGAATAGTTCATGATAAGTGAATTTGCTCTTTTTATTAAATTATTCCAATTTTCCAAGACTCATCTGCCTTTCCTCTAATCACCAATACTGATATAATGCTGAAAAATTGAGGATAATTATCCAGTTGGATTCTTGTTGTTGTTGTTGTTAGGTGCCATCGAGTGATGTCTGACTCATAGCAACCCCTATAGGATTTCCAATGGCTGATTGTTTCGGGATTGCCTTGGGAGTGGATAGCCATGTCCGTCTCCCATTTCTGTGGTGCTGGGAATCGAACTCGGGACCTCAGAGACTGCAGAGCGCTGCTCTACCAACTGAGCTAAATCTCAGCCCAGTTGGATTCTTAGTAGTCTTAAAAAATACCCAAGGGAGATCTCTGCATAAACGCATAAGTATCTTTTATAAAATAATGTGAAAAAATAGTTTCTTTCAGATATTTATCAGTAGCAGATTTTTACCATATGTGCTTTTTATATATTACCAAAATCATACAGTGGGTGATATAGAAACACCATTTTGAGGTGAAAAGTTTGTATGTGATACTGACAAGTGAGTCTAATTTCATTTGCATTTGTTAGTTTAAATTACCCTATATTGACATCATGCCTTTACATTTGGACAGCGGGAGACAGAACTTTCATGTTGCAAAGCAGAGACTGTCATTGTATAATGAGATTGGCTGTGACTCAGAGAAAGGTGGCGTTACTGCTGGGACCCATCCCTCGGCCATGTGGTACCATGGTAAACTCCTGAAGTTGTATCCTTCGAGTTAGCTAATAATGGGTCCCCATTGCCTCAAGACAATTTACCTCAATTCTTCTAATATATTAAAGGTCCAATTTACCACCAGTTACAAGGGGACACAATAAAATTTTAACTCTTGCTATTTAATAAGGCTCTGTGGATATCAACTTTGCCAAACTCATTAAAAGTTTCCTGCCACAGTCTCAGAAGTGTGATTTAATGAGTCCCTGAACACTATTCTTCCAATTAAGGCCTGTCCTTCCCACAATTCATGAGAGACACATATCTGTCTCATATTAGTGCCTCACTGTCTTTGCTAGTGAATACCTCCATCCCTGAGGGTGTGGAGGAAAAACGGTGAGCTAAGTTTCTGTTTATCTAGGCATCTAGGTGGTCAGATGTACCCTTCAACTTCAGCTTACCAACTTTATTAATGTTCTCTTGAGGAAGAGAAGACACCACAATCTTTCTCATCCATTTTAGAATGCATATAGATTAAAGTCCTCACACATCTGTCAGTTTGGTTTACTGTTGGGGCTTGCATGTTGCGATGAGACTGAAAGGTATGCCACCGGTATCTCAGATACCAGCAGGGTCACCCAAGGTAGACAGGTTTCAGCTGAGCTTCCAGACTAAAACAGACTAGGAAAGAGGACCTGGCAAACCACTCCTGAAACAATTAGCCATTGAAAACCCTATGAATGGCAAAAAAAAAAAAAAAAAAAAAAAAAAAAAAAAAAAAAAAAAAAAAAAAAAAAAAAAAAAAAAAAAAAAAAAAAAAAAAAAAAAAAAAAAAAAAAAAAAAAAAAAAAAAAAAAAAAAAAAAAAAAAAAAAAGATATAATGCTGGAAAATGAGCCCCTCAGGTTGGAAGGGACTCAAAAGACTACTGAGAAAGAGTTGCCTCCTCAAAGTAGAGTCTACCTTGATCACATAAATGGAGTAAAGCACCAGAGACCTCCATTTGCTGATGTGGCATGACTCAAAATGAGGAGAAAAAACTATAAATATCCATTAATAATTGGAACATGGAATGTACATAATATGAATCTAGGAAAATTAGAAATCATTAAAAGAGAAATGGAGCACATAAACATTGACATTCTAGGCATCAGTGAGCTAAAATGGACTGGTATGGGCCATTTTGAGTCAGATAATCATAAGGTCTACAATGCTGGGAATGGCAAACTAAAGAGAAATGTGATTTCATTCATCATCGAAAAAGACATCTCAAGCTCTGTTGTGAAATACAATATTGTCAGTGATAGAATAATATCCATACACCTACAAGGAAGGCCAGTTAATATGACTATTATTCAAATTTATGCACCCATCACCAAGGCCACAAATGAAGAAAGGGAAGGTTTCTACTACCTTCTTCAATCTGAAATAGATCAAATGTGCAATCATTTGCTGAAAATTATGCTGATAATTACTGGTGACTGGAATGCAAAGTTGAAAATAAAGAAGGCTCAGTAGTTGGAAAATATGGCCTTGGTGATAGAAACAATGTTGGGGATCACATGATAGAATTTTGTCAGACCAATGACCTTTTCATTGCAAATACATTTTTTCACCCACATAAATGCTGACTATACACATGGACTTCTCCTGATGGAAAATACAGGAACCAAATTGTCTACATTTGTGGAAAGAGATGATGGAAAAGCTCAATATGAAATGTCAGAATGATAGCAGCTGCTGATTGTGGATCACACCATCAACTTCTCATATGCAAGTTCCCACTGAAAATGAAGAAAATTAGAACAAGTATATGAGAGCCAAGGTATGACCTTGAGTATATACGATCTGAGTTCAGAGTCCACCTCATGAACAGGGTTAATGCATTAGACACAAATGATAGGAAAATAGATGAGTTGTGGCATGACATCAAAGATATCATTCATGAAGAAAGCAAAAGGTTATTTAAAAAGACAGGAAAAAAAAGAAAAGACCAAATTACATGTCAAAAGACACTCTGGAATTTGCCTTTGAGCATCAAGTAGCTAAAGTAAAAGGTAGACATGATAAAGTTAAGGAACTAAACATAAGATTTCAAAAGACACCTTGAGAAGACAAAAATAAATACAATGACATGTGTAAAGAGCTAGAGACAGAAAACCAAAAGGGAAGAATATGCTTTGTGTTTCTCAAGCTTAAGGAATTGAAGAAAAAATTCAAGCATCAACTGGCAATAGTGAAAGATTCTACAAGGAAAATAGTAAATGATGCAGGATCAAACAAAACATGGAAAAAATACACAGAGTCATTATACAAAAAAGAATTTGTACATGATCAACCATTTCAAGAGGTTGCATATGAAGAGGAACCAATGGTATTGAAGGAAGAAGTAGAAGGTGCCTGGAAGGGATTGGCAAAACAAAAGGCTCCAGGAATTGCTGGAATACCAATAGACATGTTTCAACAAACAGAGGCAGTGCTGAAGGTGCTAACATGTTTATGCCAACAGACTTGAAAACAGCTACCTGGCCTACTGACTGGAAGAGATCCATATTTGTGCCTATTCCCAAAAAAGGGGATCCAACTGAATGTGGAAATTATTGAACAATATCATTAATATCACACACAAGCAAAATTTTACTAAAGATCATTCAAAAGTGACTGCAGCAGTATATAGATAGGGAACTACCAGAAAATCAAGCCAGATTCAGAAGAGGGTAGGAAACCAGAGACATCATTACTGATGTCAAGTGAATAACAGCTGAAAGCAGAGAATATCAGAAAGATCTCTGTCTATGTCTTATCAACTATGCAAAAGAATTTGACTGTGTGCATCATAACAAATTATGGATAAAAGTTCAAAAAATAGGAATATGAGAGCACCTAATTCTACTCATGAGGAATCTGTACATGAACTAGGAGGCAATTGTTCAAATAGAACAAGGAAACACTGCGTGAGTTAAACTTGAGAAAGGTGTCCATCATGGCTATATATTTTCACCATATCTGTTCAATTTATATGCTGAGGAAATAATCTGAGAAGCTGGACTCTATGAAGAAGAACACAGCATCAGGATTAGAGGAAGACTCATTAACGACCTGTGTTAGCAGATGACACAACTCTGTCTCCTGAAAGTGAAGAAAATTTAAAACATTTACTGATGAAGATCAAAGAACATAGCCTTCAGTATGAATTGTGACTAAACATCAACAAAAGAAAAGTCCTTACAACTGAGTCAGTATACAACTTCCCAATAAATGGAGAAAAGACTGAGGCTGTCCATAATTTTTCTTTACTTGGTTCCACAATCAACAGCCGTGGAATCAGCAGTCAAGAAATCAAAAGACACATTGCTTTCGGAAAAGCTGTGCCAAACGATCTCTTTAGAGTATTGATTGAAAAGTAAAGAAGTCACATTGAAGACAAAGGTACACCTGACTCATGCCATGGTATTTTCAGTCACATCATGTGGTTGTCAAAGCTGAACATTGAACAACAGAGACAGTAAAACTGATGCTTTTGAATTATGGTGCTACAGGTGACTATTGAATATTCCGTGGACTGCCAAAAGAACCAACAGATCTGCCCTAGAAGAAATGCAACCACAGTGCTCCTTGGAAGCAAGGTTGGCTACACTGCATCTTACATACTTTGGACATGTAGTCAGGAGGGACCAATCCCTGGAGAAAGATATCATGTTTGGAAGAGTGGCAAATCAATGAAAAAAAGGAAAACCCTCCGCCAGATGGGTTGACACAGACTCTGCAACAATGGGCTTAAACATAAATAAGATCATGTTCCTGGCACAGAATTCGGGAGTGTTTGATTCCACTGTACATAGGGTCACTATGATTCAGACTCGACTCCATGGCAGCTAACAACAACAACATACATTAAAGTGTAATACACAAATGGTATTATTTTAAAAAATCCTAATAGTGTTTCAAAGGGGTTGGTGTAATGAACTTTCAAACCTAGAAAGATGAAATATTGTTATTTTAATCTTTCCTTCTTTATAAGTTAATCTGAAAGCCTTGAAGGAAAGTAAATAGTAACTGATTAGATAATCATTTGACCAATCATTTTCATTTGGGAAATTGAACCATTTTATTTCTGAGATCCTTTTCATGTCTGATTGCTGAGTACTCATGTACTACTCATAGTTTACCTTCAGAGACTTGCATCAGAGCACCAAAGCATTGCATGTTGGTCTACATCATGACCACACCAACCCAAGGACTCAGAACCTCGGTTTCTCACTGTGAGTCTCCATGGCCACTTACTTCGATGGTGTCCCTGGAGAAGCAGATGGTGTGAAATACCAGACTAAGGGATTCTTTTAAACAACCATACCCTTTCTCTCCAGGCCTGAATTTAGAGAGAGCTTAGAGGGGTTCCTAGCCTCCCTGTGCTCCCTGTATATTCTTTCTGTCTAACTTTGCTGAGAAGCTCAGGTCTTCACAAGCTCCCCACAGAGAGAAGGATGCATGGCCCCCAAAGGCTCACGCTGGGGCCAGGTGACAGGACACAGCTCCACTGGACCTGGAACTGAAGGCTTCACAAACATCAAGGGGGTCATTCATCAATTTGTAACATAGCCACTTTATTTTCTCCTCATTATGAAACAGACCATGAGGGAAAATGCCTGCCTCTGCAGCAGAGATGTAAAATGTTTTCCTTCTGCTGGGTGTTGGTCACAAATACCGGGTTACCTCACGCACTCAGGCAGAGTCCACAGAAGTATGCTTATTAAGTTATTCCTCACCCACATCTGAACATCTGTCTTCTAGAGTCCTAGGCTACCTCATTTCCTTCGTGTGAGCCAATCTATCATTCTTAACTTTGTTGAAGTAGGAAGGTCTGAGGAGAGCTGAGTTCTAAGTGATTCTAAGACCATATTTCCCTTGGACTTGTATTTCTAATAAACTGCAAGGCTTTGGACCTAGGACTATAACAGGTACAGCCTGGGCTATTGATGGGTGATCAGAGAGGAACTAGCAGCACTCAGCTCTCTTCTTTATGTGTCCGCAGAGCCCCTTGTCCCCACAACATCTCTGTGTACTGAACCAGCATGATTGCACGGTAGCATGTGGTAGGATGAGGGCTTTCCAGAATGCATGCGCTATGATCCTGGGAAAAGACTCTTGCATGTCTCCTAGGTCCATGAGCACAATATTTATTACTTGTAACTAGAAGCAGAGTTTTTGCATCTGTGTATTCATGCAGTCAATTTTAGTACATAATGCCTCATGGTTTCCCAAAATATACTTTACCAGTTCAGACATCCAGTGTCCTTTGCACGACTTTTATTGATTCTTTTTGTTTTTTTTTGTTTTTTTTTTTTTGGTGTGTATGTGTATGTGGTACTTGAGGATTGAACCCATGACCTTGCAGGCACACGTTCTACCATTGAGCTGCACCCCCAACTCTTTTTAAAAAACTGTTTATCTTGAGAAAGGATCTCACTAAGTTTCACAGACTCAAACCTGTGATTCTCCTGACTCTGCCTCCAGAGATACTGGAATTACAGGCATGACCTACACCGTCCCGCTTTTGAGGATTCTTAAATAATTCATAGAATTTAAGAGCTTTTAAATTACCCATGTTGGCTGTGTTTGGTAATATCTTGTGGTTTTCATTCTATTTCCTCAATTACTGCATTTATTTCCCGATTATCCACTTAGGTTATATCTTTATTTCCTGCCTAATACATGTTTGTTCAACTGTTTTTCTCTTTTATCCTATGATTTATCTGCTTTTACCTTACTAACTTGTCAAGATTACCTTCATCTTCTGTAGAATAGATCTTCTTGCCCTCTCAACCCACCTACACTGGCCCCTTGTTCTCTTGTTTGGCAGCCAGGCATACACAGTTGGAAGGTATAGTTGGGAGGAAAGATCTCAGGCATGGCTTCTTCCACTTTCTCCTGCCAGGAGGACCCTCCTCCATGAGATGTGCCAGTAGTGGTTAGCTAGGAATGCTTCATGCTTCCCCCCTCACACGTTTGTACCTCTGCACCCTAAGACCGTTCTCTAATGAAGTAGTGGCCCCTAAGCCTTTGGGTAAGCCTTCACTTTCTGGGGATCCTAGGAGAAACCACTGAGTTAAGAGCAGTGGCCCCGGACAAAGGCTTTCAAGAAGGGACAGGGACCATTGTTCATGCTGAGTGAACTGCTGATGTCCATGGCATGTGGGGACACCAAGCCAGTCAGGGAAGTGATTGAGAAAAAGCTGAAATGTGAGGATTTAAACCACACTGGAGCTGTAGCAATTGAATTAGATGGGAGCAATGAAAATGATAAGAATTTGGTAGTCAACTGGCTCTGGTTAAAAGTCACGGAGAATCAACATAAATTGACGTAAGTGTTTACGTCCCACAGGGCCAGCTAGAGTTGTCCTGCATTGGACATGGTGGTCTGTACCCATGCACCCTTTCTTCTCAGGAAGTAGAACCATAACAGGATGTGGACTGGAATATAGTGTTGTAGATGATGCCCCCCCCACCGCCTTTGGTTTGCTTTTAACAGGTTCTTCCAATAAGTTCTAGGTGCTGGCTCCGGCTGACTTGGTGCGTCGCATCACCCTTGACTGTCGTGATTATGTGCTGCTCCCACTTCTTCCCTCACAGTGTGTCTCCCAGTCAGATGTGCTGAGGTGTCCAATACTCCGTGAAGGAAGGAGTTCGCGGCCCTACCCAGACTCCATGTGTGTTCTTGTCAGAAAGAATGACTGCCTCTTCCACGGCTGTAAGTTATTCAACAGTCACGTCAACCCCCGGCTGGAAGTTTGGCCTCCTTAGACGGTCCTGTATGAGCCACTCAGCACTGACCTGTGATGCTGTTCGGTGAGGACATCCATGACGTCAGTATGCAGCATTGGCAGGCAGGAGCCCACGCTGTCAGGCCATCTGTGCCCTTTGTGTTTTCAGTAGGCCACCCTACTCATAGGTTCATCATGTCAGGATAGCCAAGGTTGATGAGGGAGGGGAGTGGACATTGACAGGCTGTCATTTTGTTTTCTTTTCTTTCATCTAGTATCTCTTCTGTGGATAGTATGTTAAGTGAAACTAAAAGATTTTCATGCGTCCTTGCCACTGGAATATACACTTCCACGTGTGTCAGCTCTGGACCTCCCTAATTCCAAGCTTATATTTTTTCATTCTAGCTCTCACGCATTTCGCCACTGCACAAGTGCTCCTAACCTGTAACCTCCCATTGCCATCTTTCTACCCAGCAAATGACCGTGTGCACTTTCGGAAGTGTTCTCCCTTGGGAGGATTTTCCTTCGCCACTGCTGGTCAAGGTCACTCTTGCATGAACCTACATGCTAAGTGCCATGATTTTCACCTTCCTTTCCACACTGGGCTCTTTCATCTGTGAACCACTTGCAGGGTTTTCTTCCTCTGCCATCTGTTTGTAATGTCTGCCCCATGTGGTAGATGTGAGATGCAGATGATGTCTTCTGTTGAAAGAGTGGATGGAAAACGTATGAGGTACATGCTCATGTCTTTGCTTGAATCTTCTGGTCCTGCTTGTGTCCAACTTCAATGTATTCCTGTCAAATTATATGCATTGATGCTGGGTTTGTAACATTATGGCTTGGTGGATATGAAAGAATTTTTCTCATGATGAATAGTTGAGGCTCCATGATCAAGTTTTCTGTGTCTACCAACAGCAAATAGCATGGCAAGCCTTGCTTGTGAACAGGCATACAACTTTTCACTGTGGATGGCACAGTTTTGCTCCAGAATTCTAGTGATTTTATCTGTAATTATTCTATTGGGGCAGGTAATAAATGTAGCATGACTCTATTGCCTAATAATACCTTGCATTTTCTTAGATTCTAGGAGTTCTACGCTCCAATTCCAAAGCTTTTTGTATGGCATCCTGGACTTCTGGTGATTTCTTTCCTGTTATTGATTCAAGTCAAAGTGAGTGTTTTTTTCATAGCTCACTTTGTTGGTCAAAAAAATCACTCAGGTGTGGATTATGCTACTTCCTAAGCCTAAAAAGGTGTGTCCACTCCCAGATTTTTTTTTCTTTCTCCTTCCCTCTGTTCCTTCTTTCTTTTCTTCCTTCCTTCCTTCTTTCCTTTCTTCCTTTCTTTTTGCAAGAGGTCAAGATACAATAATCGGTCCTTTGTTTTGTATGTCCCACCATAACTTAGATACTATGCACTTTCTCTAACCTTTACTTCTGTGAATTCCTCTAACTTTGGGAAGGTTCATCTCCCAGACTTTGGAGTACATGTCTTTCACAACACTTCCAAGGTTTTCATTTACCAAATCTGACTCACATACTTTCTCAATTTGGTAGATTCATTTGTTTTTTCTGTGGCATGTGAGGGTAGCTTGGATTTCTCTCAACCATATTTAGATGTCTGCTCCACGTGAAAGTACATGGGTTTTGACGCTCTTCTCTAATAGCGACAGAAAAGACCTTATTTACCAACTCAGCGGTATGTGCACAAGATCATGGACATCTTTCCTGGCAAATAGACCACACCTGATATAAAGACTTCTACTACCTTGAGTTTCAGGAACTATATGGCTTTTTTAAATGTTAAAGTAATAAGTTAACAGAGATGCAGTGGGAACCACCAAAGCATAATCATTTAAATAGGCTCCATTCAAAAGAAGTATATCATGGGATTTCTAAAATGCACCCCATAACTAGGCTCCCTCATACAAGCTTGAGGGACTGACGTCTAGATTACTCCAGGGCCACATCCCACTCAGTCACTCCTACCCCTCCCATCCAGTGAGCAAAGATGGCCCCTGACCAGCCTGACCGGCCTCAACAACCTCAATTTTGATTGGCTGCCCCTAGCACCTCAGTTAAATAACTGCCCCTGTGTTTAGGGAAGATGAAATACTGACAGATTATTTACTATTCACACATGACTGTAAGGGTTTACACAGCCATCTACGGCAGGTATGACAGTTTACCTGCTGTACCTGTCAGGAATGTGCCCTGATTGGCTAACCCCAGTACACACACCCCTCCAGACCCTATATAAGCCGGACCCCCAGGCCCCCTTCACCCCACCACTGTTCTACATCCCTCAGCTGTTGTCCAGACCCCATCACCTTGATCCAGCGCTCCCCAATCCAGCGGAAGAGCCTGCAATCATGCTCACATAGAAACTTAAAAATATTCTAGTGGCCACCATTTTAAAAGTGAAAAGAAGTGCTAAGTTAATTATAATAATATAGTTATTGAAGCTGATATATCCTAACCATTACTGTTTCAATGTTGTTGTTAGGAGACCTTGAATTGGTGTCTGACTCATATCAACCCTATGTACAACAGATGAAACACTATTATCAGTGCTTCTCTGCTATTTATAGGGTTTTCAATGGCAGACTGATTTTGGGGAGTGGGTTGCCAGGTCCTTCTCCCAAGTCTACAGTACCTGGTGCTCCCAGGTGGTCTCCCATCTAAGGACTAACCAGGCCCGACCCTGCTTAGCTTCTGAGAACTGACGGGATCAGACACCACCACGGTAGAGCTACAGGCACTATTTCAATAGATAATCATTATTAAAAATTAATGATGGAGGTAAGGCGTGGCACCACAAACCTGTATTCTCAACACTCAGGAGGTTGAGGAAAGAGAATCACAAGTTCAAAGCCAGCCTGGGTTATACAGCAAGACTCTGTCCCAAAAAATAATAATAATTATGGAATACTTATATTTTGTGTATCAACGCTTTAAAACCATATACATATTTTACATTTTCAATTCATATCAATTCAACTACTAATTTTTATTGAAAATACTTAATACATATTTCAATTTAATAAAACTTACAGTTGAAAAATTAGATCCAGGTGCTCATAATGTTTTAAAAATATTCAAAAGAATTTTTCCTGAATTGAGTAATCAAAAATTATCTTCTTCAATATCTGCACTATCAATACACAAAATTGGCTCATCATATTTGTAGAATATTTGATTTTATCTTAGAGAAAAAACATCCTTTTCAAAACTAGGTTTCTCTACATCATTAACATTAAATTTTAAAAAAATAGATAAGTTAAAAAATAGATGTTCAAAAGTGACTTTAAATTTATTAATATCACCACTTTTTTCAAATGATTTTTGTAAATTTTGTGGAGAATTTATATAATTGTGAGTCACTATGAATCACAACTAACTCAGCATCCAACAACAACAACATATTAAAGCTACACTTCATATCATGTTTAAAATCCTAAATTTGTAGAATTATTATTATTGATTCGTATTGTAAAATATTGGTATTTCAAAATAACTCTTCTACTTGTCTAGATCACAAGTAAGTTTTTTTTGTCCTGGTGGCTTCAAATTTGGCTGGTTCATATATAGTGTGATATAGCTAAAAACATAAATCACACTGCCATTTGTTGTCTTAATTATTAAAATATTCACTATGTATTTTACTTGAAAATATTGGATCTCAGTACAATACATCTTTGTAAAACTCTTGATTCAACCAGTGAACACTGGCATTGGATACAAAATACACTAAATTCAATGTTTTCTATTATAAAACTTAATGAACTCAATTAGTTGAGTTAATTAGTAAAGAATCATAGCATTTTCAAGTATAAATTGAAAGAGTTCAACAACTGTATCCATGACAGTTTTCCTTCGGAAAGCTGGGCATAAATATTTCCATATGTGGAACAAAGCAAATTACTACATGTTGTCCTCTTTTTTTAAAATTCCAGTGTTGTTGTTAGGTACTGTCGAGTCAGGTCTGACTCATAGTGACCTTGTGTACAACAGATGAAACACTCACCAACACTGTGCCATGCCCAGTACTATGTCAGTGCTTCTCTGCTATTCATAGGGTTTTCAATGGCCGATTGTTTCAGGAGTGGGCTTCTGGGTCCTTTTCCCAAGCCTACAGCACCTGGTATATCCAGGAAGTCTCCCACCTGAGTACTTACCAGGCCCAACCTTGATTAGCTTCCAAAGATGTAATGGGATCAGATGCCAGGGTGGTATGCTGCACGCAAAAAATTCCAATAAATCTATATTTTTTTAGCTGACATAGACAGAGCAATATTTGTTATAATAAAACTATTTTTTAACGCTAGGCATAGAGACACATGCCCATAACCCCAGCAACTTGGGAGGTAGAGACAAGAGGATTGCAAGCTCCAGGCCAGAGGAAGGCTGCATTAAGTTAGTAAGACCCTGACACAAACTAAAGTTTTAAAAATGGGCTTGGGGTGCAGCCCAGTGGCAGAGCACTTGCAAAGTAATGCAAGGCCCTGGGTTCAACTCCCAAGTACTGCAATCAATCAATCAATCAATCAATCAATAAAATTTAAAAAATTGTTTTTAAAAGCTAAAATTTGCCTTTCCCCCTCACATTTCTTGAAAATGTGACACTTCAGATGAGTTAATGTGTTTTCTTTGCACGTATTATCTCACCGTGTGAGCTGTGCAGATCACACTTTACTATTTTTAAAACTGGACCTTTGATTTGAAGCCTTTCTGTGCTTCGCACGAAGCACGGGTGGATCTGTCTTTGACTTGTGGTTATGGAAGTTAAACCTCTTCGGTGGCTTTGGCTTGCTCAGTAGGAGGCTCTGGAGTTGAAACACCGCTTTAGAGTTTCCTGCGCTGGCTGATGCAGCTAGGTCTTTACAACCCCACAGTGACTGGGCATTGGTGGGTCTTCCTAGGCAGGGGGGCTGCCCACACAGTTCTAAAGATGCGGGAGGTGGACAGCTGCATGCTGCCTTGTTCCTGGGAGATGAGAACTGAGTCGCTCAGGAACAGGGAAGCTGGGCAGCATGGAAGTAGTGCCCCAATGCTAGCGATGACAGCAGGGACTCTGCAGTTTTACATCACATCCTATAGGTGTAGAACTTCGGTGCAGAATTGGAATTAAGAGCTCGGTTTGCATGAACCAACACAGCAGGACTGAGCAGGGCGTCCTGGAGAGGCCTGCAGGCCTGGCCAGTCCTTGGCTGGTGTATTTTCATTGCTTGGGGAAAAGCGCACTTCCCTGTGTGACCCTTACTTCCCTGTGTTTAGGGAAGATGAAATACTGACAGATTATTAACTATTCACTTTTAACTGTAAGGGTTGACACAGCCATCTATGGTGACGATCACCCAAGGACTGGCTCAGAACCCAGAACACACCTTCCTGATGAGTTACCGCAGAGTGTGTACTGCCTTTCTGTGTGGTGTATTTGTGCCTCTGGTCTTAATAATTCACATGATTCGACTGGGGCAGTGGGGTATGTTAATTTGCTTTCCATGACCGTAATGAAATGCCCGAGGGGATTAACTCATGAGAGAGAAAGGTTTATGGGGCTCACGGCTCTGGAGGCTCAGGCCACAATGAAGTGGCCTCATTTCTTTAGGCCTCTGAGAGGGAAGCGCATCATGGCAGAAGTGTGAGGTAGAACAAACACTCATCACGACCCATGAAGCAGAAGGAAGTCAGTCTCAGAATCCCTTTTGGGGTCATCCCAGCAACCTATGTACCTTTAATACACCCCAGCTTCTAAAGGCCTGCAGCCATAGCCCTTTGGCATCCGATCCTGTCAGATCTCGGAAGCTAAGCAGGGTCGGGGCTGTTAGTCCTTGGATGGGAGACCGCCTGGTAACACCAGGTGCTATAGGCTTGAGAGATGGACCTGGCAACCCACTCCCAAAAATCAATCTGCCATTGAAAACCCTATGAATAGCAGAGAAGCACTGACAATAGTGTTCTGCCTGTTGTACACAGGGTTGCTAGGAGTCAGATACCAACTTGATGGCACCTAACCTAACAAGCGTCTAACGATACCACCACCTCCCTACAGCGCCACCTGGGGACCAAGCCTTGAACACCTGGGCCCTTGGTGGACGTTCATGAGAACCACAGCAGGGCAGTGAGTCTGATGTTCATCTCCCCTTGGCCACCACATGGTAGCAATGTTTGGGGGAAACCAGGACCCAGAAGGCAGCTTCCCAGACATATGTGGCACACAGATGGCTTTTCCACTCAGGGGCATTTGGACCACTGTGGCACTCTGTAACTACAACCGGTGTTTCTTTTCTCCCAAAAATAGATTTTAAAAAGATTGAAAGAATAATGAGGTGTTTTGCCTACCTGCTTTCCTTTGCTTCTCTTCCTCTACACCACACAGGAGCAACAGTTAGAGGAGGGTTTGTCTCAGCTGATGATTCTGGAACAAGTCCAAAATCCAGTGGCCCCAGTTGGTTGGGTCTCTGCCAAGGGTGGCACATGATGCGATCGAAATACTCTGATTCAGGGCTGGGGATGCAGCTTAGTGGCAGATCACTTACCAAGCATGTACAAGGCCCTGGGTTCAATCCCCAGCACTGCAAAACAAAAACAAAAGCAAAACACATACATTTATGGCTGGAAGTGTAGCTCAGCAGTGGATCACTTGCCTAGTATATGCAAGGCCCTGGGTTTGATTAAGCTGGGCGTAGAGGCACACACCTGGAGACCCAGCTCCTCGAGAGGCTGAGCCAAGAGGATCCTTTGAGCTCCAGAGCTCTAGCCCAGCCCGGGTGACATGGGAAGACCTTGTCTCAATCATTCTCCAGGGCATGAAGCTACTCCATACATGAATGAACTGTTTATAAACACATGTATAAATGTTTACTATTTAAACCATTAATCTGATACAACTACATGATGAGGCTGAGCATGGGTGGCTCATGCCTGTCATCACAGCAACCCAGGAGGTGGAGGCAGGAGGATTGCAGCTTTGAGGCCAGATGCAGCCTGCATAACGTAGTGAGGCCCTGTCTCAAAAATGAAAAACAAAGGCCTGGGGGTGCAACTCAGTGGTAGAGCACTTGCAAAGCATATGTCAGCACTCTAACTACATCATGAAAAACAATGATTATGGCAGGAACTATGGTGTCACTTCAGATCGAATCAAAACATCTGCAGGTGTCCACCATCGAACACCAACCCTCCCACGACAGTGGTCACTACCTGCAGCAGTGAACACAACAGACCTGGGTCTCAGCAGACCAGAAGCCTAAGCATCGATTCTGGGACAGTGCTGTCCAAACCCTTTTTTGACCATGGCTGCATTAGCAGAAATGCAGGAACCCTGGTTACCTACAGAGTTCTAGGCAGTGTGGATTTAGAGCAGTCTGTCCAGGTAATCCCGAAACAGTCAGCCACTGAAAACCCTATGAGGGTCGCTATGAGTCGGATACCGACTTGACGGCACCTAACAACAACAACAACAACAGTCCAGATGTATCCTCTTCTTCTGGGGAACTAGGGGCTGGTGGAGGTACTCAAACCTTCATATAAAAAAGGAGGCTAATACTGGAGCAGTGGCTCATGCCTGTAATCCCAGCCACTCGTGAGGCAGAGGAAGGGTGTCAAGTTCAAGGCCAGAGGCAGGCTGCCTAACCTAGTGAGACCTTGTCTCAAGATAAAGCATAAAGAAGCGAGGGGTGGGGGGGCAGGACGTGCATATCAGTGGCAGAACACTTGCAAAGTATGTGCAAGGCCCTGGGTTCAGACCCCAGTTCCACAGGGAGTGGGAAAAAAAAGGTAAAACTGTCATCATAAATATATAGGATTTGTGTCTCAATTATATTGTCAACGTAATATCCTTACCTTTTTGAAGAGTGAAAACTAAAACAAGGGCTTCCAGTTCATTCTTAGTGCCAAAAAACAATAAAGTAAAACGTGCCAGTACTCAGTCAATATGTCCACCGTAGAGATCAAAATAGCTGATTTGAGTTCTGGGTAGGTTTTTTAGTTTCACATAACAGAGGAAGTAGTTAAGCAAAAATTTTCTGTTTGTATTTCTTTTGTTTTCTGGTCATATAGTCCTATCTTAGAAATCCTCACAGATCACTTTTAAAACAAGCTTTCAGGAAAAGTACAGTATAATCAAATAATAACTTTCCTTGGTCCTTAAATTATTCAAAATAGGTAGTACCAAAATACAGCACTAACAAAATACTTCCACATTTCTATGTTATCTTGCTATCCACATGTCAACATCTCATCCTGCATTCCAGATCTTTCTGGCAAAGATGACACCAAAGAAAACAGTATTGATAATAAACTTTATTTTCATTGATATTCCATTTAACATGATTTCAGAGTAGGTCTGTGCATTAAAATAAGCAAAAGAACACACATCCTAAATCTCACCAAATTTTTCCATTGTTCTTCGGAGCAGGGCATCGGGCTTCAGGGTCCCCAATGTGGACACCTAATATTTTACCCGTTGAGATTTTATTTAGCAGTACAGAAAGAAAAGATAACATTATTATACATGATTCAAATCACACGAGGTTATCCATTAAGCTCTTGTATCAGCCACTCTGAAGGGCTGTAATGGCGATGGTTCATTTTCCCCCCAAATTCAGTTATCATTTTTTGTTTAGTTTTGCTTTTAAGTAAACTGTCACAATAGATAAATGTGCTGCTCTTCTTTCTCTTAATACACAGAAGATAGTGAAAGTCTGGAGATTTTTTAATTCTTCATGAGTCCAAGGTGGGATGTGACTGCTACGAACTGGGTCTATTCAACATATTAATCCCAAGTTTGGCAACCATCAGCAAGCTGTTCAGGAGAAACACACAGAGAAAACATCAGGGAAAGGACAGGTAATGATTTTTAACGCACTGGGACACTGCAGGCCCCACACGACTGCACAGGAAGGGAGGCAGCAAGGCACAGCAGTCAGAGGTAAAATGTCTCTCCCAGAGGCGCTTAAGAAAAACATGCCAAGGGGTCGCTTTTCAGTGAGGTTTTAGATCAGCACACCGGGGCTCCCACTCCAATTGCCAATGTCGTGGAAGAGAGATCAAGGCCTCCCAGGTCACGTAGCCAATTAATAGTGCCTCTCCACCCTCCTAGTTTACTGCTCTTGTCCTTGGCTTCAGCGGCAATTTTGCTTCAAGTATAGAAGATTATGATCAACATCGTAACCATGACCAAAGAGGACACGGACTCTTTCTCCAAACAGACTTTTTAAAGTTCTCCTACCTCCAGAATATCTTTATTATACTTAAGGACTAGTAAATTTAAAACAATTCTGTTTAGGTTTTACAATCAAAATCACAAAGGAGGATTCAATAAAAATTTCATCGTAGGAAAATTCTTAATAAGAAAGGACACCCAAACCATAAGAAATACAGAGCCCGTGCTGAAAGCCACACAGCAGACTCTGCACGAGGCTTCCGTCCCTGCTGGGAGGGGCAAATGTGAGCATAAAGCCATCTGGACAGGGCACGGACACACCTGGGCCGTCCTGACATGAAATCAGCTCCTGCTTCTGCAGCTCTTCCTACTCTGTAAAAATAACGTGAGCCGCTGTCTGGGATCAGGCGCACTGAACCAGGCAGATGGGTGAGCCTGTGACGATCTAAACTCTACCGTGGTAAATAAGAGCAACAGAATGGAAAGTACCTGGCACCTGCAATTAACCCCGCAGGCATAAATTTTCCAGAGTTGTAGAACCGCATTCCCATAATGCCAGCCAAGGTCCCAGAGGTAGCTGGTGACAAACAAAGGTCAAAAGTCATTACATCTCAGATACAAGGGAATGGGAAGTGAGAAGTCCCACGTATCTTCCAGACCCGGGACTCCATCCTATACTCAGATGGGGCGAGCATCATGGCTACCACATCCTGTAAAAGTACAAATCCTGGCCAGGCGCGGCCCTCGTGTCCCTGGGCCCGGCCTGCCTGTTCGACCTCACCTCTCACTTTTCTGCAAAGCTCACCATTCAGCCACAAGCATGTTGGTTTTCTCTAAACTCTGTATGGTTTGTTCATGTTTCCTGATGCTGTTCTACCCGCCCGCCTTCCAGCTGCATCTCCATTGAAACAGACTGCACGCTGAGCACTGCACTGCGTGCTGGAGGGCACAGCCATGCGACACAACGGTCTCCAACCTCTTAGTGTGTCACGTGTGATGGTGTGGGCTAGTTTAAGAATCACACACAAAGGCCGGGCACGGTGGCGCATGCCTGTAATCCCAGCAGCTCGGGTGGCAGAGGCAGGAGGATCACAACTTGGAGACCAGAGGCAGTCTGCATAACTTAGGGAGACCCTGCCTCAAAAAGTAAAAAAATGGGATGGGGGTGCAGCTCAGTGGTCCAGCACTTGCAGAGCATGCAGGTGCGAGGCCCTGGGTTCAAAAACAAAAAACAAAAAAAGAATCACACAAAAAGAAAGTATAATTTCTGTTACAGGTACAATAATTTATGGGGGATTAATCAATTCAGGAAGATTATGCAAGGATTGGCTGAGAAGTGAGAGCTAAGCCAGTATCTAAAATTAGAGGAGTTAATGGGCCACAGGGGAGGAAAGCACATTCCAGACAGAGGGAACAATATATGCAAAGGTCCTGTGGTGAAAGGGAGCACTCACATTCAAGGAACTAAGAGGGTCAGGTCTGGTGGTCATGCCTGAAATCCCAGCACTAGGGAGGCTAAGGTAGGAGGATTGTGAGTTCGAATTCAGCCTGAGCTTCATAGCAAATTCCAGGCCACCCGGGCTACCCAGTGAGACTCTGTCTCAAAAACAAAAACAGAAACAAAGACAAAAACAAAAGCTAAAGAAAAACAGAAAAGGAAGAGAGCTGGGGATGTAGTCGATGGTAAGAGTATTTGCTAAGCATGCACAAGGTTCTGGGTTCAGTCTCCAGTACCTAAAAAAAGTAAGTAACTGTCACATATTCTAGAATGTAACCTATATGTGAACTTATCTGCACTCAGGTTTTGATGATTCCTTAAATGGAAAATAACTTGCAATTCTAATCTGTTCCTTTCCT
Organism: Pedetes capensis; assembly: GCA_007922755.1. Lineage (NCBI taxonomy): Eukaryota > Metazoa > Chordata > Mammalia > Rodentia > Pedetidae > Pedetes > Pedetes capensis. The sequence goes on from VMDO01019581.1 coordinate 29,053, forward strand.
TCAAGTGCTCCTTGTGCACAGGATAATCTGAATAAATATGACAGTGAAGTGACGAAGCCCTGCAAATCCTTCAGTTATGAGCAAGGATGATGACTGTGTCGAATGACAGGCAAATTACGGTAATAACATAATTACTGCACTGTATCACCTTCACGACGTGTGTAGCCCATCTGTCAGCTCTTCACGCAGTGGGGAGTTGCGTGGTGCTCTGATGCTATGATGGAGCAAGCTATGCCACTGGTATTTCAGACACCAGCAAAGCCACCATGGGGGACAGATTTCAGCTGAGCTTCCACACTAAGAGACTAGGGAGAAGCACCTGGCAGCCCACTCCCAAAACAATTAGCCAGTGAAAACCTGATGAACAGCAAAGAAGCACTGTCAAAAACAGGTCTGGAAAGTGAACCCCCCAGGCATTCAAGAAAAAACTGGGGAAGAGTGGCCTCCTCAAAGTAGACTTGAGCTCTTTGACAGGAATGGAGTAAAGCCCCTGGGACCTCCTTTTGCTGATGTGGCAGGACTCAAAACAAGAAGAAACACAGTGTCTGAAACAATGGGCTCAAACATAAAAAGACCATGGGCATGCTTGGGTAGTTTCATTGTGCTGTAAATAGGGTCACTATGAGTCAGATCCAATTCGATGGCACCTAATATTACCATGTTGTTGTTGTTGTTGTTGTTGTTGTTGTTAGGTGCCATCGAGTCGGTATCCGACTCATAGAGACCCTCTTAGGGTTTTCAATGGCTGTTTCAGGATTGCCTTAGGAGTGGGTTGTCAGGCCCTTCTCCCATTTTTGCGGTGCTAGGAATTGAACTTGGGACCTCAGAGACTGCAGCGCAGCACTCTACCCACTGAGCTAAATCCCAGCCCAAATATTACCATAGGAGATCTATAATTCTCCCCAAAATGAGCTCTTCACTGTGATTCTCATCCAGACATGACTGTAATGTGCATCTGACTTTTTAGCTCTTGAAAACTGCTGAAAGGGTATAGATTGGAACTGAGAATATACAGTACATAAAATTTTTCAAATGACTAACAGGTCAGAGTGGCACAACAATGTGCACATGGCTAGTGAAGAAAAGGCCCAGGCCACAGAGCCTTGAAGGTCACACTAGTGACTTTGGCATTTATCCTAAATTCATACTAAGAGAAGCAAGAAGCTGTTCACGGCTTTTAAGCAGACGGATATGCGGACAGTGCATTCTGAAAATAAAACGCTAGTTGGAGAACAAGGTGCAGAGAAATGAGAAGGCAGGCAGGAGCACCAACCAAAGACCCCCTCTGAAAGGCAGGTGAGCAGTGGGGCCAGGGAGTAGGGAGGCAGCCATGGAGAAGGAGAAGGGGTAAGTCAGGGCACAGGCCGGAGGCAGTGTTCACGGGAGCTGCTGATGAATTAGGCATTGAGGCCAGTGGACAAGAACCACCAAGCCCCGCCGGAGGCCAGTCAGACGGCCCGAGACACCTGGACTCCCAGTGCACACACAGGTGGTGAGTGATGAACACGTGTGGAACCCGTGGGAGGAACCGGTCCACAGGGGCACAAACCAGAGACGGACCCTCGGGAGAAGAGCCCTGGGGAGCAGAGATGCAAACCCAGGGCGGAAGCCCTGGAGAGGGAATGGCATGGGGAGCTCCGCCTTGCACTGCTCTCAAAGTCAGCTGGCATGGGGTCTTCCGCTTAGAATGGAATGGCGGATCAGAGGTGGGAAAAGGGTTCAGATGTCATGCCAGGGAACGAACTGGAGGCTGTAGGATGAGGCTGACAGCTGGGCTGTCCTCCTTCCCAGCCTGCACCCTTCCTACCCTAGTCTGTGGACACGCCTACCCTTGCTCACCCTCAAAGCTGAGGTCCCCACACTCCTGGGCGAGGACAACACATGGGTGGGGCCCCAAAACATGGATCCAAAACTCAGAAGCCACCCTGATGAAATATACCTCCCTGCGGACCCCATCTCAATCAGGAGCCCCTCCTTCCCCACCTCTCACAGTTCGGGGTGCCCAGAGGTGCCTCACCCCAGCTCCAGAGCAGAGGCTCCTGTCACGTCTGACTCCCCCACTTAGGGCGAGAGCTCCCTGAACGCAAGGCCTGGGCCACAAACACCTGCCTGACCCGTACAGAGGCAAGTGATTTCCACATGGGAAACGTGCGGGATGGTGGAAACCCAACCCAGACGGGTGGTGTCAAGCAGATCTCGATGGCTGGACGCAACCTCAGTGGTGAACAGACACAAACTTGCCTTGTACAAGTTTAAAACTAATCTCGCTAGAAAAATATCAATTCATGACATAGGAAAGCCTTTCCACACCCTGTATTCCCCACTGTGAACGTCCCCTAGGCTTCACACAAGCAGTGACACTTCTCAGTGAGAAGAACCTTCCCTGTCCAACCCATCCGGGGTCTGTGGTAAAATGGATGATAAAAAGCAGACGTACCTAAAAAGACCCACACATTCCTGGGGTCCTGAGACAGTTGATAAGCCCCCAGGCCTGCCAAGCCCCCGAAGAAGAGCCCAGCAACCAGGGATGGCACGCTACCTAGAAAGAAGCAAACAGCACAGCCAGTGTTGTAATGTCAGACGCCCAAGGAGGGTCCTCAAACTCCCTTTCCCTGCAGAGGAAACAGCATGGAGAACTTCTCTTCACACTCTTCACAGCCACGGTGTTCTCACGCAGGAAACACTCCGGGAGGCACTCTCGCACCTGAGAAGTCAGGGTCTTACCACCCCACCCTCTCCCCTCTGAGGTCGGGTACTTCCAAAACACGAGAAAGGAAGGGTATTTCCACCTGAGAAAGGTAAAGGAGGCCTTCGCTCCTGAGGTGGAACTGTGGTCAGTCATGTTCTTAACCAGTCCTGATCCACCTATCAAGGACTGGAAAGTACGCATGGGCAGAACTTGGGGCAATTGTAAAAGGAGAGGGAAATGGGCTTAGTCAGTGAACAAGCACATTCACTGATGACCCTACCTAGATTAACAAAGAGATCTCAGAAAATGACCACAAGAGGGGCTGGTGGTGTGGCTCTGTGGGTAGTTGCAGGCCCAGCACGCACAAGGCCCTGAGTTCAATCCCCAGCACCACAAAAAAAGAAAGGTGAGACCAGGGGTTTCCTTGTGCTTAGAAAGCTTTGCTTATGCTTAGAAAGGCTTCCTAAGCTGATGCATGACATTGGGTGACAGTTACAACCTACCACCACCCCTGCCTGTCTTCAGATAAACTGGCAAAAACAAGAAGCCTGGCTTAGCTCAGCCAGATAAGCAAAGGCAGGACAGGAGGCAGCCGGGAGGCTGACGATGCAGACTGTGAGTCGGCTCCAGGGCCCGCAGCAAACTTGAGTCCAACAAAACTGAGCTTTCAGGACCCCAGGCACTCGCTGTTCCTTGGCACAGGGTGGACATTGTGAGAGTCTAAGTAACTGGGAAACTTACCTGCTTTTGCATAGCCAACAATCCCACCAGTAGCAACCAGTGCTGCGTAGCCAAAGCCAAAGTAATGGAAAGGCACCCTGAAAACGCAAGGGGGATGGGTCAGTGCTGCTTCCTTGGGGTGGGGGGGAGTGAGACAGGTCTCCCTGTGCAGCCCAGGCTGGCCTTGCTCAAACTCACAATCCTTCTGTCTCAGCCTCCCAAGTGCTGGGATTAGAGGCGTGTGCCACCATACCCGGTTCCAAACGTGTTTTAGAAACAGACCACACCGTCATTGGATGGGACCCAAAGATCATAACTCCAGAGAAACCTTACCACTGCATGTGGAAAAGCAGCTCACCAGGCAGGCGAGGTAACCTGCCAAGTCAACACAGAGCTGGGACTCACGGCCAGGTGCTGACCACAGAGCTCAGGGAACCCCCTGCCTGCGCCCCATGCCACCCCAGGCAATCCGTCTCAGGGCCCTTTGCAGAGGAGGAAGGAGCTCTGGTTTTAGCTACAGGCTGCTGCCTTCCCAGTTACCGTATACTCACATTGAGCCAGTGTCCTTCTGCATTGCTCTGTCCCACTCGTCCAGACAAGCAGGCAGCCCGCACCTGTGGAGGTAAAAGCACAGCCCTCTAGCAGTCAGGAAAAAGTGAGATCGAGTTCTAGCTCTAGCCCCAGGTAGCTAAGAAGACACGGGCTCTTAAGCCACACACTGGGGAAGCCTCAGGCTCCCTCCCTGCACCCTGGAGATAAGAGGTTTGATATAAGAATTCAACTGGATAATGACTGAAAGCATGCTTTGCGCAAAATAACCGCTGGACAGACATCCAGCATTTAACAACCTCGGTTCTAACAGAGGCCCACAGGAAGGGGACCAACAGTCACTCATCAGCTCCAAACGTGCACAGAACTAATCTTTCCATCAGTTTACCAAGTTACTACTAAGTCCCAAACCAAATAGTCTGCCTTTGTTGTTTTCAGTACTAGGGGTTTGAACCCAGAGCCTCCTGCATGCTAGACAGATGCTCTACCGCTGAGCTAGGTGCACTCTCAGCCCCCTTTCTTATCTTACTTTATCTGAGGTAGGGTCTTGCTGAGGGGTGCAGTCTGCCTCTAGTCCTCCCCAGCTGGGATTACAGGCCTGCGCCAGGATACCTGGCTTACTCTTGTGGGTTTAATTTACCTACTTTTAGTGGACAGGACGAGGTACTGCCTTTTGTCTCTGTCCGAAGAATCAAATTACTTCGAAACCCATCATTTGTAAAACTCTTGAAACCTTTGCACCCAGCCTGCAGCTGTGGTTGGATGGCAGCTGGGTGGACAGAATACGCGGAGCAGCACGAGTCCTCGAGTCCTCGTGACGCTGCACCCTTGGAAAAGTGACTCCTGCCTTCTTCAAGGAAAGTGCTTTGTACTCGGGGGCCTAACAAGACGCGAAGCAACGCACACCCCGAGTCTTCCGCTTAAAGAACAAGTTTCCATGAAAGGGGGCGGGCGTGACCCCGGGGTCGCGCCAGAGTCGCGAATGCGCGGCAGCACCGCGCTGGTTTTTCTTTCCAGCAATCAAATCCTCGGGAAAGTAACCCGCGCTACGTGACACCGGCAAGCCCTGGCCTGGAGCTCGGGGATCCCGCGGGATCCGCAACCTATTTTCGGGAAGAGAAGGCACGCGCGACGCGGCCCAGCCCGGCCTGAAGAGGGACGCGGGGGGAGGGGAGAGGCACCGCGCGGCCGCCGGAGTGAGGCCCGGAAGCCGCTGGGGCAAAGCCAACGAACCCAGCTCGCGCCGGGCCTCTCTCGCCGAGGTCTGCGCCGGCCGACGGGGCACCAGAGGTCAGGCGACGCGCGGGGTCCCGAAGCCTGAGGGCGACTCTGCACCGGGCGGCGGGCGGAGTGCGGAGCGCGGCCTGGACGAGGTTCCGCCCGGGAAGGGGCAGAGCCCGAGGGCGGTGCTTGAGGGGGAGACGTCAGGGGAGGGGCGGGGCCTGAGGGAAGACGCCCAGGAAGGGGGCAGGGCTTCAGGAGAGGCGTGGCCCAGGGCGGGGCTCCACGGGAAGATGTCCGAGAATGGGCGTGGCTTGCGGTGAGGTGCCCGGGAGGGGGCGGGGCTTGAAGGAAAGCGGACCTCGGGGGCGGAGCGCGCGGACCCAGCTTGGGGCCCGGTGTCCGGGCCAGCGTGGGGCGTAGCGGGCCCACAGCCGGGCCCAGGCCGAGTGGCCGCATGCTGGAAACCCAGACTTTGGCTCAGCCAGGCGCCGCGCCCCTCGTGAGGGAGCCGCAGATCTGATAAGACCCGCGGGAGGCCTGGGCAATTCCAAACCCCACTGGGAGCCCATTGGGAGCCCACCGGGTCAGGAACGTCGTCCCTCCAGCCCAACCCCGGGATTTGCTGACCAGAAGGGACTGCTTTCCACCTGCAAAGAACCGGCGCCCACACGCTGTGGAGAGAGGCTACCCAAGCCCCCGAGAGGAGGGAGAGTAAAACACAACGTCCACCTATCTGTGGGTCCCAGGCTTCGGCTTGACACTGCCTCGATCCCTCCATCTCCTCCCTGCATTTCCTGCACTCCCTGCAGTCAGCCTTGCACCAAAATTTGGCATCGTCCGTCCCTCACTTTCCCTCTCTCTTCACCCCTACACCGAGTGTGAACACAGCTAAATCTCATAAATACAGTCTCCAGTGAAAAGAGCAAATCGCAGCAATACTTATTCTAAAACAAAAACCACTTTCCGCAGCACCCACCTTCCTCCCAGAGGGCAACGTGGAAGCCCACGCTTATAAGTGATTCTGACCAGCCAAAGCTGATAACTACTAAGAATTCGGAACAATTCCAGAAGCCAGAGCCTCCCCCGTTTGATGGGGACTCCTCGGCAATGAGTAGGAGTTGTCTTGACCATATGAGGATGGTACTCATTCCTGCCAGCCAGGGTCAAACCTTAGTTACACCCACCATGGTCCTCCACCCACTGTACCGACTTGAAAAAAAAAGAATTTCAGATAATTAAATGACCTATTGACCTAGCTGCTGGCTGAGCTACTACTTTAAATAAATCCCTCCTAACTTCAAAGCCTATGTGCTAACCTCCACAGTATCTTTCCTCTTGTAATGTTTTCTAAGCAAAACATGTAGCACTTCTGGGTGTATGGTTCATCCACACATATAAGAAAAATGTTGTATTTCAATTAACCCCAGCATCAGTGAATGGATGACTTCTGTTTAGTAATGTTTCACTCATTTGCCAAAACACTGAACCACTAACGTGTCGATGCAGGTTCATCACAGTTATGTGATCACACATATTTCGCATAATTGCAAAGGAATGTTGTTTGTCTCTGGTCACTAGGACCTAGTGATATGTGTTTTTGTTTTGCCCTCTACCCCTCAAAAAGCCCTACAAGTAAGAATTATGTCTGCTATATGCACATGTACAAACACACGTGTGTACTCACACAGCCAGAGCAGTTAAGATCATCTGCCAACTCAGAAGAGTTTGTGAAGAAAGGAAGAGTACTGACTTAAGCATTATCATTTTTACAGCATTGAATATGTTGATTTAATGAACAGCAACCCCTACTCCCAAAATACAACATCAAGAACAAATCCCAAGGTCAGCAGAGTGGCACACACCCATAATTCCGCAACTCGGGAGGCTGAGGCAGGATGATTTCAAGCTCAAGGTCAGAAGCCTAGATCACTTAGTGAGACCCTGACTCAAAATAAAAAATAAAAGGACTGGGGTGCAGCTCAGTGACAGAGCACTTGCCTGGTATGTGTGAGGCAGTGGGTTCAAACCCTGAATACAGTGGGGGGGGGCAGGGTTAGGGGAGCAGAAATCTGGGATTCACCACATTAGTTATATCTTCTTCTTTTTCCTCTTCTTTTCCAACATTCCTATCATTTTCCTCTTCTTGGTCGACACCAGACTATTTCCTTTTCTTGGCTTATCACTATTAGCAGTTAAACTACATCGCTTTGAGTTAGGTTTTGACGATCCTTCTTCCTGCACCACGTTGCCAGATTCCCTTTTGCTGATTTTGGGCTGTTCTTTACTCACTAAACACAAGAGATAATGCATTTAAAGACTTTTTCCCATTCTAGAGGAAATAAACACAGGTTGACAATAAAATGAAGTTATCAGGACATCTTCCACTTACACAATTCAAGAAATAACACACTGCTCAAATCTTTTAAGTGATTATTAACTCATTTACCGGGAGAAGTCTCTACTGCTGCAGGAAGGCTCTCTTTTGCCTCTGTCTCTGTGTCTAACCATACTCCGAGACACGTCAGCCTGGCGTTAGTGTTCACTCCAAGGAGCAAAGATGGAGAAACTTTCTAAAACAGAAGGAAAAACTTGTAACAGTGAACAAAAGAGATACTTTGGATAACTGCTTTTCTTTTTCTATAACTAAGTGACCTTGATTTATTGTGTAGTCGTGTGCTGCGAAACAATACCGTCAATGACAGCTATACAATGACAGATGTACAATGTGTGTACAATGATGTGGCTGTACCATCTAGGTTTACATAAGCACCATCTATGATAAAATCACTTAACAATGCACTTCTTAGAATGTAACCTCACCACTAAGTGAGCCATGCCTGTATTCTCAAGCATAAGATACAATATTTAATTCATGGCTGGTTTGACTAGCTGTTCCCACAGCCAATTTATGAAAACTACCCAGAAGTTATATATTCTTAGCACACAGATGATATCAAGTTCAGCTTAACAAAGAAGCTTTCAAGAAGTACACCCTCAATGAACTATATCCACAGAACATGTTTATGACTAAAGAACAAAAAATACACTGAGACTATAAGAAGGCCAGAAAAGGGAAAATAAGTTTTAATTATCTGGTTTAACACTATTCTTAGCTCCACAATCAATCAAGACCTTCCAAATGAGTTTTAGTAACAGTAGCCTTCCCATCTAGTCTCTTACACAGAAACTTTCCTTTAATCATTATTTTCATTTTTTCAGACTGGGTCTTCCTATGTAGCCCAGGCTGGCTACAGACAACCTTAATACATTAAGAAATAATAATAAAAAAATTAAAAACTTGCTTTGTTTTTATTCAAACACCAAAGGGAGGCCTAGGATCCTTTCCACTCAGGCTCACAAATGGCAATCCTAAGGCAGCCCTGTGGATCCCTAACCGTAAAACCATTAATATCAGTCATGGCTGGAAGAGACTTTAGAAGTTTATTTAAAGATGTATGTATAAGAACCTTTAAAATTCTATCTGATCTAACTTAAAGTAACACTGATAGCAAAGTCTGCATCTGAGTGTATTTATATTGTACTAAGACACCAACCTTATCCTGCTTAAGCTTCCACATTTTGATGAAACCATCACTGGATGCTGTGACCAGAACATGATGCTCTGGAATTTCAAAACTGAACATGTCTTTTACCCTAGGATAGAAATATTAATGCCATAAAAGACCTTTTCTTCCAAAGAACATATCTTTATAAAAAACTTATAGTCTCTTGCTTTTTCAAGTATTTCCAAACTGTTCAATGAATAATGCTTTAAAAACATAACTATGCTTCACATTACCATTTGTGAGTCACTTTCAGGCCAAAATACAGGTTTAAATTGACTACCAACCATATCTTAAGGAAAAATTGAAAGATGATAGCTATCAATAATTATGCAATCTCAAAGGAAATAAAGATGTCTAAACAAAGCCCTTCACTTCAAACAACTCTAAACTCAGTGAGGAAAGAACAGAAACGATGCATCAAGGTCCCTTTGATTCATCAGAGAATGCGGGAAACTCATTTCCCTCCACTCCAGCATCACCACTGCTTGTCCAAGCTGTTTTTACATTCTAGATTACTGAAGTTTCCTAATTGGCCTTTCTGCTTCCACTCTGCGCAACAGTTTTTTAAATGGAAGTAAAATCATATTTCTTCCACGCTTCAAACTCTAAAACAGTAGAATCTCCTTTAAAACAACAAGCGAGAGAAGGAAGTGGCTGGGGATACAAATGAGGCAAAACTGGCCCTCATGTGACAAATGCTGAAGTTGGTGGTAGGTCTGTGGGGTTGGCTCCTTAAACTAGTCTGTAGCCTTTTAAGTTTTCCATAAGATGTAAACAAAACAGGCTG
>VMDO01019582.1:0-39355 GCA_007922755.1 Pedetes capensis
CTCCTTCAAAGTTAATCAGTTACTTGGAAGGCCAAGAATAGAACTTTATACCTCTACCACTTCTGAACAGTTCTGCTGGTGATATATGTGTATATATATATATACATATATATATATATAGTAGTTTTATATATATATATAGTATATATATAGTATATATAGTATATACATAGTAGTTATATATATAGTAGTTATATATATAGTAGCTACTATATATATATAGTAGTATATATATAGTAGTTATATATATAGTAGTTATATATATATAGTAGCTACTATATATATAGTATATATATAGTATATATATATAGTATTTATATATATAGTAGCTAATATATATATATATATATATATATATATATATATATATACATATATACATATATATAGTAGCACATAGTAGACTCCATTTCGTATGGATGACTATTACCACCAGCAGAGTTGTTCAGAAGTGTATGATGCTATTTGGCTGGGATTTAGCTCAGTTGGTAGAGTGCTGCTCTGCAGTCTCTGAGGTTCCTAGTTTAATTCCCAGCATTGCAAAAATGGGAGAAGGATGTGGCAATCCATTCCCAGGGGAATCACAATCAGCCATTGAAAACCCTATAAGGGTTGCTATGAGTTGGAAATGACTCTATGGCACCTAACAACAACAACAACAACATGATGGTATTATAGTATAGTTGCAATTATAATATAGTTGGAGTTTTTATGTGACATGCTTCATTAACACCTATTTTCCTAAGTAGATTGTCAATAAGATGGTGTCTAAAAAAGTTGGTTACTATTGCACTCCTATCTTCATTCATAGGTTGGCAATTAATTGTCAAATATACTTTAGAATTAAAGGACTAATATGATGTTACTCTGCCTAAAACTACAACTATCTTGCCTACACTCCTCTTAATTCACTGAAACTGTAAATGTAGTTATCTGTTTCTCTTCCTGGAAAACACACCTTGCCTCATTGTTCTTGCATTTCTATTTTCTTTCAATAGATACATGGCTCACACCACCACTTGGCTCATATATTACCTACGTGGAGAGGCATTCCCAGAGTGTCTTACATGACCGTATCTGTTACTCTGTTTAGCTTTTTATATTTTTTCATATAATTTGAATTATTTTATTAACACATGATATTTGAGCACACAGTATATACCAGAGACTTATCTAGACACTGAAGCATAGCATACAAAAATATGCAAAACTCCCTGACTTCACAGAACTTAAATTCTAATATAAGATTGCAATATAAAATGGTTGAAAATAAAATATATGGTATCATGCTAGTGAGAATGAAGAAAAGGAGGCAGATAGATAGGAAATATTGGGTGGCAAAGGAAGCTCTCATTTAGAAAATGATACAACCAGAAGAAGGTGAGAGAGTAAGCTGTGAAGTGATGTTTAAGAACAGTTTCCTTAGAAGGGAGGAAACAATCAAAGGGCTCTGAGTTGAGAGTCCAACAAGCTTGACCCACAAACAAAGAAGAGGCTATTGTATCTACAGCAATGACTGAAGGGAGAATATTAATAGATAAAGTAAGCAATGGATAGAATGTGGGGTTGAGAATAATATAAGAATAGAGGATGAGTTGAAGTATTCAAAAGAAAGGAACGCTGTTTCCTGAGACAGGTTGGACTATGATAAAAACAAGTTGTGAAAGTTGAAGGAGTTATATTGCATTTGGAGTATTCTGAAATATCCTTGATGTCTTTCTGGGAAAATAAATTTGCACTTGCCTACTTAGAATTTGGATATGTGTTTATGATTTGTTTTAGCTAATAAGAGTGGAAGTGATGGATGTCATTTTAAGGAGAGGTTTTAAGGACTCAAGCTTGAATGTACAAATGTGTGCACCCTCTTTCAGACTTGATCCTGGAGACATAAGGTAATGTATATATACACATAAGATGCTCTTGAGCTTCTTCCATTTACATGTGTAACTATAATCATAATTCCTGTCAATCCATGTAGGAGATGTACAAAAATATAGAAATGACCTTTGATTTTGCTAGACCACTCAGATGTGGTTGTTATTTACAACTGCAGCATCATATTGCTTATCTTGATTCATACTGGGAGAGAATGAGAAGCTAACTTTTCAAATTGTTATGCTTAAAATGCTATGAGATATATGAGTGTAGATGTCAAGATGGGTATATCTATATTTTGAGAGACAAGGCTGGAGATACAGATGTAGAAATCACCAGGAAATAAATCATTTTTATGGCACAGTTGTGGATGAGATCATTAAGTGAATAAAGTAGGTAGAGAAAAACTGCCTAACGTCTGAGCTCTGAGCATTAGTGTACTAATAGATTGAGAAGGAAAGATGGATCCTACAAAGGAAACTTAGAAAGAACAAGCAGTAAGGTAGTAGATTTTGTTATTATGGAAGCCATGAGAAGAAATATTACAAAGAGAACAGAATGATAAACTTTGTCAATGCTGCTGATTGGTTAAGAAGAAGAATTAAAAATCACCATTAAATTTAACAAGATGAAAGTTATTACTGGCCTCAAGAAGAATCATTTTGTTGGTATGAAAGGGATAAAATCTTGACTAGACTCCTTATATAAATTACATCCTGACACTTATATCAATCCTTGATATTCATTCTTTCAATCATTTAAACTGTCTGCTGATCCCACAGGAATGATCCTGGGGCCTTTGTATTTTTGTTTCCCTGTATATTTCCAATGAGTAGAATATTTTTTAATCATCATGTGCTGAAATATGAGATTAAAAAATAGAAGACCAAAGAGGATCAAATGAAAGAGGCATCTCTAGAACCACCTTCAAGAATGAATACCCATTTTGTCACATTATTTTTAAACTCTAGGACTAGGATTTTGAATACTTTTTTATTAGTATTTTTAGAGAATTCTGTTTGCAGCCATAGAACTGTGAAGTTTGATCCCATCAGATCCAAGAAGCTAAGCTGGGTCAGGCCTGGTTAGTGCTTGGGTGGGAGACCAGCTGGGAACACCAGGGTCTGTAGGCTTGGGAGAAGGACCCAGCAACCCACTCCCCCAAAACAATAAGCCATTGAAAACCCTATGACTAGGACAGAAGCACTGACAATAGTGTTTCACTTGTTGTGTGTAGGGTCTCTATGAGTTAGATACTGACTGGACGGCACCTAACAATAACAAGGAACTGTGAGTTTCCAATAAATCTCTTCCCTCAGGTTTGTGTAGAATGGTTTTTCTGCTACAATGACAACAGCTGACTAATACAGAAAATTGTTATTGGAGACTGGGTTGTTGCTGTGTAAAACCCTCACCATGGGGTACCTTGGATTTTGGAGCTTGTTTGAGGAAGGAGACTAGAAGAGTTTGGAGATGCAGGGAGAGAAGCCCTGGAGGCATTGGGGAGTGTTTCTGGAGAGAGTAAGGAAGACCAGAATGCTTCTTTCCATAGAAATGCAGATGACACTAAGGGTTTCAGAGGAAAATGAGGACTCTATTGGACTAGAGGCAATTTGTGTTACATTTTAGCAAAGAGACTCTCAATTTTCTCCATGTCCCAAATATTTCAGTGAGGATAATCTTAAAAGTAATGAACTGATTAACTAGGCAGAGGAAATAATCATAGGGGTGGTAAGATATAGGAGATATAGTGTGGTTCCTGCTTCCTGTGTTTAGCAAGATTTATGTAAATATAGATAAAATGTTAGAACAGGAAGATCTGAACAATTGTGGTTTAAAATGGGAAAAAGCTGCAGCCTAGGGTGACTGCAGACAGGGCTGGTTCTGGCCAGAAAGCCTTAATTGTTAGAGAGATAAGCCACAGTGAATGAAAACCTCTTTGGGTGGGACAAAAGAAATTCCCTCAGTGTACAGAAGGAGGCAACCAGGCCTCTCCTATCTAAGGTGGGTAAGATCCAGCAAAATCTCCAGGAGTGTCTGAAGAGCTGTCTTCCAGACACACTTCTGAAAAAGAGGCCACCCAGGGAAATGGTTTCTTGGCCTGGGCATCCAGAGGCCACCTCTGTAGCTATGATGAAGAAGAGTGAAGCTACCTCTCAAGCCAGCTGCAAAACTTGTTGATGTCCATGTGGTATTGGTTTTTCAGGCATGCTAACACAACAATTACGGGATTATGGAGCCTGCTACCTAGCTTTCAGAAAATAGCCTGTGAGGCCAGGCACTGTATGCCAGAGTTGGGTGCTCTGTGAAGAGCCCCGGAAGGGCCAATCCATGAAACTTTGAGGGTGGTACCTAAGCAGCAATGGAGACCTCAGATATTGGAGAAGCCAGAAATGTGAAATGTCTTCCAAGGGAAGCTGATAACAACAAGTGGAGCCAACTCAGGAGGGTTGTTTGTGACATGGCTGGAGGCAGAGCTGCCCAAACTTGTTCAAGCCCAGATGATGCTGGATGCCAGATGCCAGATTTAACTCAATAGAGTTTGTTTGGTTAGTGAGATATTGGTCTTACTACAGGCCAGTCTTTCCTTTCTGTGCCCCTATTCCTTTTTTGAAATGGGAATGTTTACTCTGTGCCATTATATGTTAGAAGTGTGTATCCTGGAATGTATGTATGTATGTATGTATGTATGTATGTATGTATGTATGTATGTCTTCCAGGGGCCCACAGGTAAGTTTGTCTTCAGTCTCAGTGGAGAACTAGCTTTTTGAGCACAGTTGAGACTGTTAAGACTTTAGGGACTCTTAGTATTGGAGTGAAGGAGTTTTGCATTATGAGATATGCTGACCTTTGGGGGCCAGGGCAGAGTGTTTTGGTTTAGGTCTAAAATGTTTCCCAATGATCATGTCCATTGGTCCCCAGTTAGTGGTGCTGTCCTTGGACGTTTTGAGACTTTGGAAGGCATGTCTGGCTTGGCAGAAATGAGTCAATAGGGGTGTGCCCTTGGAGGATTTTATCCTGGACCTATGACTCTGCATTCTCTCTGCTTCTGATTCATGAAGATAGAAAGTTATCTGCTATGGGTCCTGTCTCCTGATACTGCCACACCTGCCCCACTGTCATTGAAGATTAATCTACAAACAATGAACTTCCAATGAATCTCTTCTATTTTTTTTTTTTTGTGGGTTTTTCTGCTACAGTGACAACAGCTGACTAATACAGTGAGAATATAATGGCCAAAGGGAGAGTCAGAGAAGATAATGTTAGAGGATATCTGGGCATATCCTAGGGGCCTAAGTAGCTGTGGTAAAAACATTGGCTTTCATACAGTGATATAAGAAGACAAAGCAAGGTTTTTTAAAGCACCAGCATGGTGTGACATATTTTGAAGAGAATTTTTTGCTATTGGGAATAGATTCTAGAGACACTCGAGCAAAAGCAGGAGAAGAGGTGTGAGGCTGTTTCAATAGTTTAGGCATGTGAAGCGAGTGGCTAAGAACAAGCAGGTAGGGTTGGCTGGGGAGAGTAATAAGAGGTTACGTTTGGGGAAAATACAGATGTTGTAGAATCAGAATTTTCCCCAGATATTTTATTCTAACATTTTATATTTACACAATATTAAAATAGCAATAAACTAACCATCTATGTAAATTTCATCAGTTATGATTTTATTAAATGCACTTTATCTTTACATGTGTACATATAGAAGAAATGCAAACTCAATACTTTTTTGGCCCAACTCATTTAAAAATAATTTGTAAAAACAATCATGATCTGTTGTTCCTCGATGCTTCATAGTGTGGCTTTTAAGGGTAAGAAAATTAGCCTACCTAACTATAATGCTACAGATATTCTGAAGTCAAAATTGACAGGATTTCCTGATGGATGTTTGTGGGAGACAGAATCAAAGATGATGCCAAAGATCTTAGTAGGGGCAACTGAGAATATGGAGATGACATTTACATAGACAAGGAGAACTGAAGGAGAAGGTGGTTTTAAGCCCAAGAGATTAAATTTCCTGGTATTCTTGTCTGAACATGGTTGAGGCAAATCACCCTAAAAACCTGAATGAAGAGTTCTTTGAACTCAAGGAAATCCTGTATGTGGTAGTAACAAACTACAGGATCCAGGTGTCCTAGTATTTTTGTGAAATAACTTTATAGGAATCACAAATGGAGAAAGAATGGAGGTATTTCTTTTGTAGCCTGCAGCAGAATTCCTAACTCTAACTGTTGTGAACTTAAGAAAGATATGAGTTCTAACAAGAAGAAGTATAGAAAAGGGAAATTTTGATAGTTGAATGAGTTAATGATTAGAACTAGAATTATTTCTAGCTATTTGTTCTTTCATGCTGCTTGTAGATTTCACTTTGAAGCTGATTTCCATTGTATTCTTAAAATGGCTACTAGAAATACTTAAAGTAGTGTTTATTTATTCATGTCCAGTGGAACAGCAAGAGCCAACGGATGGATTATAATTCCTTCTTTTAAGTATATTGGGTATACTTGAATTGCTATTTCAACAATCTGTCTCCAGGATCCATCTTTGAAAATATATGATGGAGATTACTATAAATCAATGAATTAGATTCTCTTAGGAAGGAGAAAGTATAAGCAAATAACAGAATCTATTATCCAAAAGATTATCTTACCTTACCTAGTCCTTTCTGTTTTTTATACCATAGATTATTATTGATTGATCAAGAATTTCATGTAAATTGAATCATATGGTATGAACTCATTTGGGCAGGGCTTCTTTGGTTATGCAGAATATTTGTGGGATTTATGTTGTTGGGTATATGTAAATTTGTGAAATATATGTTATATATGTATAATATAACATATACATACACATACACATTCACAGGATATATCTATCTTTTTGTTTTAAGTAATAGTCAACTTTGTGAATATTTCTTATGGATGCTAGCTTGTTCACAGTTTTTGATAATTCTGAATAATGTTACAATGAATATCCTGAACAAATCACTGGGGAATTACACACATTTTTATTTATCTTGGGTATTTACTGCTGTGTCATAGAACAAGTGCATACTTAACTTTGCAAGAAAATACCAAAATTTTTTTCAAAATGTAGTCTTGAAAATAACAGAAACACAAGAAAGTATGTAGTATTAGCATTTGGGGTTATAGATTTGTAATATAATATTTGAATTATTATAATCTGCTAATTCTTCATTTCCAAACAACTATGTGTAAAGAGAGGAGAGAGGTGGAGATTTTATGTATTGAAAAGATGCACTAATTTTCAGGGTTGATGGATGCAAAATACCTGACCTATGGGATTTGCAATCCAGAAAGGAAAGTCTATACACCGTTTTAAGAGATTCAAAAATTGAGTATTCCATAACACTCTCTAGCATACAGAATTGGAGTCATTTCTTCATTTTTTAAATAATGCAATGCTACAAGAATTGTTACATTTATTGAATGGCATGTTTTCTATGAGGTAAGAAAAGCTTGATCCCTGTTTAAATTATGGACAATAATCAGTGCTATTGTTATGTTATGGGCAGTGGTCCATCCTGAAAGGTTAGTTTGACTTACCTGTATGCTACTTCACTAGAGATACTCTTTACTTCATGTCTACTTATAGAATACTACCCATCTGGGGCCTATGGCCATACCACTGTGGTGTCCGATCCCTTCACATCTCGGAGGCTAAGCAGGGTGGGGCCTGGTTAGTACTTGGATGGGAAACTGCCTGGGAACACCAGGTGCTGTAGGCTTGGGAGAAGGACCTGGCAACCCACTCCCAAAAGTCAATCCACCATTGAAAAACCCTATGAATAGCAAAGAAGCACTGGCAATAGTGTTTCAACTATTGTATGTAGGGTCACTGTGAGGCAGGATATGGACTCCATGGCACCTAACAACAACAACCCATCTGGGGGGTGGAACCCATCTAAGAAATGGAATTCTAATATAAATACAGAATAAAGGAAAGTTTTTTTTTTTATTATGGCCTGTTTATTCTACTTATTAACTTGGCCTACTGTTTATCTCTGTATAACTTGAAAAATGAATATTTGCAGGCAATAAGCCTTTCATTGCCTTTCTTTTCTTTCTCCTTTTTTCTAAAAATTATTTAAATTTTCACTTGTAATCATAATTTATAAATATTATATTGTGTACTTGTTTTTCATTCTTTTATTACAAGATTATAATTCTTTATTCTGTAAGATATCCAAAAAGTGCCATGATCAGCTCACAAATATACTCACATATTTCATTTATGCATCTACCTATGGACCTCCTGGTGTATAAGTGAAAGCCAATGCATAGTTAAACTTTAAAAGTGATGTCTCTGTTTGAAATTGGTTTCTTTTCTTTCATGTACATGAACTATAACTTATTATTAACAGAGAAAGCTGAAAAATTACAGGCCTAAAATAACTTTCCCACTCTGTTTTGAATACAATCACTGGATTGAGGTCATTGTTTTTATTTAGAGAAGAATGATAATGTGATTATCATATTTCTAAGTTGGGATCTGGGTGTTTTGATGCAATGACTACATGGGAATCACCTGTTCTGTAGTTGCAGGTGTTAACTTGGACTTTTTTCTATAGTTATTTGTGAGTGAAGGTGAAGTGGTGGGGTGAGCATCTTCCTTTGTAGCTCATTTTAAAAAACAGTTAAAATTCCCTAGGAAAAAATGAATCATCTCTATCTCTCTTCTTTTCTCCCTCTTACCCCCACCTCTCCCTATATATTTCTCTCTCTGTCATGGTGTAAATAGATAGGGGGATTACAGATAAAGAAATAGGCCAACTGCCAGTTCTATAATCTCTCAATTTCAGAAGTCTTGTAATTTCTCCTAAGAAGGCACTGCCTCTGGATTCACTCTAGGACCCTGCAGTTGCCATTATGACAGGCCCACCTAACTTGATCTTTCCCTTCATTTTCCTAAACCACCTCTCACTTAGGTTATTGCAAATTAGATACCTACTGTAACACCCAGCACTTAGAGCCCAAAGAAGAAAACAAGTTAATTGGAATAGAGACCACTGTCCTAAAAATCTATCATCTCCTCCATCACATAGGAAATATTTCTATTGACCATATTGCTTCATAAATCCTCAGCTCATTACCATTTCTGCAATCTTTTTTTCCACCAGATACCCTTTGCTACTTCCACTGACCTGTCAAACCACAAACCTCCATATTGCTCTTACTTTCTTATATAAGGAAATTTCATGTTCTCCATGTCTGCCTATCACTCATGCAGAGATACATCCAGAGACTCCCAGGTTAACTAATACCATAGACTTGGCAGGCTTTTACTAAGCATTAAATGCTCTTGAAAACGTGAATATGCTTTTCTTGTTTTTCTGAAAAGAAATATTTGATCCATCTTTACCTCATTTCTCATATCTATTGAGATTCCTTATCCGTTTTCTCACTTCAATTATAATTTTAAACAGGAATCTGAATTAAATGACTGAAATCATTTTTGAATAATATCAGTATAAAAAGCAGTGAACATGAACTACATTGCATTCAGATTAAAGTTTCCTGCAGGTGGCCCAAAGTGTTTCCTCTTCATAGTTAACTATAAAGTAGGGTGTACAAAAAGGGATCACCAAATGGGATAAAACACATATTAATAAAATAGTAAGTCATAGTAAATTAGAATGTCATACTTGTACCATTTTTCTCAGCTTTTTAAAGGGCTTGATTAACTTAAAAATTTGGAATGTGAACCAGATATGTTCCTTTCAGACAGCTAGCTACCACATTTTCCTACTTCATTCCTAAAGTCCATCATGGAAAGTGGACAGAAAACTACTCTCCAGACCCCACCATTTTATCATCAGCTCAGTACCCAGTGTCTTAGTCTGCTTGGGCTGCTATAAAAAATCCACAAACTCAGTAAATCATAAACAACAGAACGCTTTTTTTCCTCCCTTGGAGGCTGGGAATCCAAAATCAAGGTATTGGCAGATTCTCTATCTGGTTTGCTTTCTCATAGATGACACTTTCTGGTCATGACTTCATGGGCTGGCAGGAGAAAGCAAATTTCCTTGGAACTCCCTCACAAGGGCACTAATCCCAATACTGAGGGCTCAGCTCTCATAATATGATCAACAGTTAAAGGGCCCCACCTGTCAAAATCATCATGTGAAGGTTCGGATTTCAATATGCCAATTTGGAGAGGACACATTCATATCATAGCTCCCAGGAAGGTCAGGACTTTTTGTAGTCTCATGAGCACCTTATAAAGAGATAGTTATTCGTAACTCCATTTTTCCAAAGTAGTTTAAAAAGACCTAGAAAGTGATTAAATAATGTTTGTTTTTGTTACGTGCTGTGGAGTCGGTATCTAACTCATAACAACTGACCCTATGTACAAGTGAAACAATATTGTTATTGCTTTTCTGGTATTCATAGGGTTTTCAATGGCAGATTTTTTTAGGGGGAAGGAGTGGTTTGCCAGGTCTGTCTCCCAAGCCTACAGCACCTTGGTGTTCCCAGGAGATATCCCTTCTAAATAATAACCAGGCCCAACCCTGCTTAGCTTCCAAGATCTAACAGGATCTGATGCCACAGTGGTACTGCTGCAGGCTAAACAATGTTAGCTATTATTATTAATGAGTGGTAGCATTCTATAGTAATTAAGAGATTAGACTCTTAAATAAGACTGCTTGGAATCCTGGCACAACTACATTTTTACTATGATTTTAGTCAGTTATTTTACATTTTCTGGAAGTCAGTTTCCTTATGTTTGGGAAAACTGTCAATAATAATGAAAACAATATCAGGAGTTAGTTTAGAGGATTAAATTACTTAGTACATATAAAAAGCTTAAAAATGAACTGATGTGCTGTAAGTGCTTAACAAGGAGTGCCTTCCCTTCATTCCTGCTTTTGCCAGTGGCCTGAAATCACTTCTAGTGGTGAAGAATCACTTCATCTGTGCTACACAGCTCTGTTCTTTCAGAAGTTGGCAGGAAATATGAAACTATAGTGAGTACTGCATTCAAAGAATAGCAATGATAAAGAACTGGTGTTAACAGCATAGCTGCTACCACAGATCAAGTGTAACTCTGTCCAGAAAACTTTAAGGCATCTCATTTGGTATCTAAAGTATGTATGTGATAATCAAGTGGAGGCTTGGCAATGTATATTCAAAGTTAAGACTGAAAACCTGAAATCCTAAATGAAATAAAATGTCTTCCTCTTTGTATTTAAGACTAATCACAACTCATTATAGGAAGCAATACACAGAAATCTTGCAATGCAAATAATTTCTTCTACTTTTCCTTAGTGCTCACACTTAGAAATGGGCATAATGCATCACATTAATTTATCATGCTCATGTTTTGGCAAATGGAAACCATGAGGATTTTATAGGGTTTTCTGAGCATGTTGTGAGAGGCCTTCATATTCTACTTCTGCCAGTGTTTCCTCCAGTTCCTGGCACTTGTGAAGGATGTTGGTACCTGGATTGTGTCAAGTGAATCTTGGTAAGGGTTAAATCATCTCACTGGGAGTCTTACCTTGGTGTTGTTTAATTTCATAAGTCATTCATTCTTTGGTGTTAGGAATTTGGGTCTGGTATTTGTTTGCTTTGTTTGGCAGTATACAGGTTCTGATTTGTAATAGAGGTCTGGGAATATATTCATACATCTGTTGGAAGGCAGGAATTGAGCCAGGGTAACTACTGGAAAGCAATTGACTTTCTGACAACAAAGACTGGTTGTCTTTGCTTCCACATATGCAACTCTGTGAACAAAGGCAGAGAAAGGAGTAATGAGTGGTATGAGCCTTCTTATTTAGTAGGAAGAGACTGTGCAATTTACTGGCATCTTCAAAAATCTAGCTGTGTGACTCTGTGGATGTATTCATGGAAGTGGTTATAAAGCTGAGAAAATGGGCAACAATGAGCAGAAAATCCCAGCATCTTTTGGAATTGGCTGAATTAAATGAAGGGGCCTCTATGTGAAGCAGAACAAAAAAAATGGATTCAGAGGAGTAATGTTACATAGATCCACAGCACAAAACTGAATGCATAACTTTTTATCATGCTGCTATGATATTTTGAAAAGCAACATATATTACACAAGTGCTATTGGCAGAGTTTTATGCAATGCAAACTTTTCTTTTACATTATTTGCAATCAAGTTGCAAGTTTTAATTGAAATCAGACTTTGATGCTTAAAGTATACAGATTTATACTCTTAAATGAGGATTTCAGGATACGTTTTTGATTAGACGTGTTAGGCAGGGTACTACGTGAGTTTTTGTTTGATCATTTAGCTGACTATAAGGAATAGATTTAATTCAGCCTAAAAATATAATATAAATGTTGGAAATTTAAGAGTTTAATATGGGGAAAAGAAGTGGCTTTAGCAATTGTTCCTTCAGTTATGTTTAAGAAGATGAGAATTGTGACATGCAGTTCAGTTAATAATCTATCAAGAACACTATTCATTAACAAATATTCAATGACTTGTAAATACTAGGCATTTCACTATCTCTAGTGTTACTTCTGTCTAAGGTTTATTTACTTGGCTGGAGAATATCACACACTAATGAAAAACTGTAATGAAAGTAATAATGATAAAACAGATTAAGCAGTTTCTGCTAAGACATACACTTTTAACACTTGTAGGTGCTTTGATCTTTAGTTTGTTATTTATCTCTCAGAGCTTCAAATTCATATCTCTAATGGAAATAAAATTGTTATGTACTTCATGGTGCTATTGAGAATATCAAATTAATGAATACATATGTGTTGTTTAACAGTACCTACCACAAAATAGGCCCTTAAAATACATTTTACTATGGTTAGCTTTGATACCAATCACAGAAATAGCAAACATATTGCAAACACACTTTTCATTCCCATCATATCCTTTACACAATAATCTCACCCATGCATTTATCTTATTTGCTTATCTAAGAAATGTGAAATGATGACCGTGTGTACTCCAGTTTGTCTATTTTATGACTTTGGGTAATATCTATGGGCTACTTTTAACTCCAGGCTCTATACCTAACATATCTAATGTAAATGGCCTTAACTCTTATATGTGACTTAAGTACTCTATTTCCACTTGAACTTTTCTTAGCTAGGGTTATTTTGGGCATTTGTGACAAAATCTTCAAATGACAGTACATAAGTAACAATTTTTTTCTCAAGTAAGAGAAGTCTAGAGGCAAGATTCCTGGGTTAATATGATCAGAGCCTCCAGTCCTTTCTAACTTTCTCATTGAGTTACAGAGCTTTCAATCCCATTCTAAGATGTAAAATCAAACACCTGCCATCATTTCTGAATCTCATCAATCAGGAAGGAGAATGAGATGAAAAAGGACTCAACGGCACTTTCTCAGTCATTTAGTGAGAATTTTTACTGTTGTGTTTATTAGATGCCATCAAGTTGAGTCGGACTCATAGTGACCCTATGTACAGCAGATCAAAACACTTCCCAATTCTGTGCCAGGCACACAATCTTATTTATGTTTAAGCTCATTGTTGCAGACACTCTGTCAATCCATCTGGTGGAGGGTTTTCCTTTTTTTTGTTGACCTGCCATTCTCCCATACATGATGTCTTTCTCCAGTGATTGATCTCTCCTGACTACATGTCCAAAATATGTAAGACACAGTCTGGCCATTCTTGCTTCCAAAGAGCACTCTGGTTGCACTTCTTCTAGGACAGATCTGTTGGTTCTTTTGGCAGTCTATGGCATATTCAATAGACATCTCCAGAACTGTTAGCTGCCTCATAATAATTATTCTTACATATTTTTGGTTATTATTTAGTCACATGGCCACAACTAGTCTCAACAGTGGCTGGCAACTCATGTGTCTAGCTAAAAGTGGGAGTATAATATTAGGAAGCAAAAGAAAATGAATATTGGAGGAGCATACACTCATCAGTCAGGCAGTTTAGATAGATGGGAAGCAGAGACAGACAATGGACTCTAAAGTTGACTGCCACCTACTTGATAGATAATTATGTCCAAATACATTTTTGTACTTTGATTTCCTTTGAAAGAGCAAAGAGGTGCTTCAGAAACAAACTGAGTTTGTTTACATCAGCACTTAGAATAGCTCTGTGCACAAAGAGAGTACTTATTTCAGTGTATAGAAAGCCAGTAGAGATGACTGAGTAGGAGAATGCTATCATTTGATGAAAATATTGAAGTGGTGATTCTAGTCAAAGTTGAAGAAGTATAAAGAAGGAAGAGAGATACAGATGTACAGAAAAGAATAAGGAAAATATTACCAGGAAGAGGATGGTGCTGGTGTGACTGTGAGAAAGAATAATATTTTAGGATATATTCTGATGATGAACATACCTGACTTACAGATATGATCTGGGAGGTAAGAGTTAAGATGACTTGAAAAATGTTTGCTCAAAGCAACAATTAACAGAGTCAAGGAAATCCCCAATGAATGGGAAAATTTTTCGCATCCTATACATCAGACAAAGGTCTAATTGCCAGAATTCATAAAGAACTCAAGAAGAAAATTCCCAAGAAAACAAATAACCAAATACACAAATGGGCAAAGGAACTGAATAGACAGTTCTCAGATGAAGAGGTCCGTAAGGCCATGAAACCCAGGAAAATATGCCAATATCCCTAGCCATTAGGGAAATGCAAATTAAAACAACTCTGAAATTTCACCTTACACCACTAAGAATGGCCAAGATCAATAAAATATATAAAAACAAATGCTGGCTAGGTTGTGGAGAAAAGGGAACACTCTTACATGGTTGGTGGAGCTGTAAATTGGTCCAACCACTGTGGAAATCAATATGGAGGTATCTTTAAAAACTGAAAATAGATCTACCATTTGAGCCAGCTATAACACTATTGGGAATTTGCCCAAAGGGAGATGTGTCATCATACCACAGAGACACCTACACCTCCATGTTCAATGCAGCACTTTTCACATTAGCAAGAATATGGAATCAACCAAAGTGCCCATCAACAGAAGAATGAATAAAAAAACTATGGTACATATACACAATGGAATACTACTCAGCAATCAAAAAAATGAAATAATGCCATTCGCAGCAAAATGGATGGAATTGGGGAAAATTATTTTAAGTGAATGAACACAAGCTCAGAAAGAGAAATACCACATGTTCTCACTCATGTGTGAAGGAAAAAGGAAAGGTGGAAAAAATCCTATACAAAGTTCAGATCATAATAAAAGAAAAAAGCTCAGAATGGTATTATTATAGATGGTCTAGAAAATGCATTGGGGCTGGGATTTAGCTCAGTTGATAGAGCGCTGTGCTGCAGTCTCTGAGGACCTGAGTTCAATTCCCAGCACCGCAAAAATGGGAAAAGGACCTGGCAACCCACTCCCAAGGCAATCCCGAAAAAACAGCCATTGAAAACCCTATGGGGGTCGCTATGAGTCGGATACTGACTCAATGGCACCTAATAACAACAACAACAGAAAATGCACCTAATAGTTCTGACAAGGTAAAAAAGAAAGTTCACTACAGAAAAAGTTTCTATCTTAAACAGAACTGGAACCCAAGAATATATAGGAAAATGTTACCATTAAAAGATAAGTAAGCAGAAGAGAAGTCTTTGATGGGGGTGGGTGGGATGCGGGAAGGAAGTACACAAGAGGGTAAGGGGGAACCTATATGAATAATGTACAACAAAATGCATATGTGGAAATGTCACAATGAAAAACATGTCAGAATGAATCACATTAAGGTGTACATTAAAAATTTCCAATAAAAAAAGAAAAATGGTTGCTCCAAAAATATTTTTTTTCTCACTATGCTATCATAACTATCGTGACTTCCCCTCATTCACATCATATGACTCTAAAATGTCCTGCACATAATGAGGGCTAAGAGTTTAAAGCCTGCAGCCATGGCTCTGTGGCATCTGAACCCATCAGATCTCGGGAAGCTAGGCAGGGTTGGGCCTGGTTAGTACTTGGATGGGAGACCACCTGGGAACACCAGGTGCTGTAGGCTTGGGAGGTGCACCGGCAGACCACTCCCAAATATCAATCCACCATTGAAAACCCTATGAATAGCAGAGAAGCACTGACAATAGTGTTTCGCCTGCTGTACGCAGGGTCTCTATGAGTCAGATATGGACTGGATGGCACCTATCAACAACAACAACAACAAGAGTTTAAAAACACTACTGTGGTGTTTTGCTTCTGTATCATGCCTTAAATAAAGAAGCCATTAAAAATATAAAATATTGCTGTTAATTTTAGAAAGAATATTTTAGACTGGAAATAATGAGATTTTATAAAAACTCAAATGACTTCATAAAAATGTAACTATTAGCTCAAATAATTAAGTTTTCTCTGTTACTTTATTATTTGAATCCTTCTAAAAGTATAAAGTATTTCCAATTTTGGTATGACACATGTCCTGGGGACTTATATGTCTGGGTTTTTATTGTTATTATTTTGCTATCCATTTGTTATTTAGCTGAATATTAAATTTTTGACTCAATATTATTTCTCATTATTTTAGGAAGATCATATTGTGTTCCTGTATCTCATGACGTCTCACATTTTTCAATACTGGTACATTCGTAGGAGACCTGTTTTTTCTTTCTTTCTTTCTTTCTTTCTTTCTTTCTTTCTTTCTTTTTTTTTTTTTTTTTGTGACAGGGTCTCCCTCAATTATGCAGACTGCCTCTTTTCTGGAACTTGCAATCCTCCTGCCTCCACCTCCCGAGTCGCTGGGATTACAGGCGTGTGCCACCATGCCCAGCTCAGGGTATGTTTTTTCTGTAGACTTGGAGATTTTTCTTTTGTCTTTTTTGGTTTTAGCATTTCACCTTATCCATCTTCTATGCCAGTGTATATATTGCTTCAGTGTGAGAAGTTCATCTTTCATCTGTTTTTATACTTTTTATCTCCTAGGACTCTCATTATCTGATCTCCACATATCTGTTTCTATATACTCCCTCTATGCCATTCTACCTTTGGGAAAGTCCATGCAACTGACCTAAGTCCCTAATTTGTTCTTCAGCAGATTTTATTTTAGCACTTATACAACAAATTGTTTCATCTCATTTTTCTGACTTAATATTTCTCATCTCTTACCTTCTAAATGTAAAAGATAAATTGTTTTTGTCATACTGAGATTGAAGGCAGGGCCTTTACACATGCTAGGCAAGAACCCTAACACTGGGCTAAATCCCCAATGCTTAGTTTTTTGAGATAATGTCTTACTAGTGTAGCTCAGGATGGCTTCAAACTGGCAGTCTTCCTGGTTCTGCCTCTGAGAGCTAGGATTAATCCAGGTGTGCGCCAGCAGAGTCAGTTTATTATTGTTTTCGATTATCTGTGTCTGTTTTAGTAACTCTGTTTTGAATGACAAACTTGTCAGGAATTTACTTTGTAGGTAAGTTTTATGTGTCAGATGTCAAATTACTCATACCTGAGACATCATACTCCTCTAGGGATGAATATTTGCTACACACTCTGGATTGGGTAGGGGAAAGAACTCAAGATAACCATTAGTCTGTGTTGGCCTCATGGATTTTGGGAGAAATAAACCAATTTGAGTGCCAAAGTGGAGGACTCTATGACATTAAGATGTCAGGAAATGTCTCAGGTCAAGGTAGAAAGAAATAGCTTTGGTGTCACCAGGGCCTCCAAGCTGTAATCCAGCTATCCTGGCACTTTGTAGGAGGAGTTAAGGAGAAGTGAATTCTGCTTTTCTGTTCAATCTCCTTCTGTTCCCTTTAGGACTTCAATGCTCAGTCTGGACTGCTGCTGCTGCTGATGGCTCTAGTGAAAAGCCCACTATGATTTTCTGTACCTGAGAGAGGCAAGAACAGAATGTAAGCCATGCTTTCAATCTCTTTCTTCCACCAGTGACTGTCCTTACCCTTGAGTTGGCAATACACTAACCCTCCTTATTCCTGAATCTACCACACACCAGGTGAAGAAAATGGTTTATCTCCCCAAAGGTTTATCTTTCCATTGTTAGTTTTGTTGTTGCTGTAGTTGTTAATTTTCATTAAATCCTGGAGCAAGTACCTCTCTGATTTCTATAACTTCTCTGGGTTGATTCCACAAGAAAAAGGAAATAGTTCAACCCAATGTATTATCTTGTATATGACCCTACTCTTTAATATAAATAAGTATGCATTCTGTTAAAAGTCCTTAGGAAACATATTCAAAATTGAGCATGTCTATTCATATAAGGTAATCTTATATTAGCACATATTTAAGCTCTGATTATATTTTTAAAGATTTAACATCCCTTCCCCACAAAACAGCATTTTCTCTCACATTTTTCTAATTATTAGACAATGAGAAGCTTGTAAAATTGCCTATCTTTATGCATCTTAAAAAATCGACTTTCTAAAATATAAGCTCTGTTTCTATTGTCACTCTGGTGAGATGATAAAACAGTAAGCCTGCAATATGATGCATTATAGGTAGATCTTACTTGCTTTTTATTGCTGTGGCCTTGCAAAAACAAATACTTCATCAACAATAAAATAGATAAAATAGCCTTGGCTATAGAAAAATACTCTAAATAAAGTTAGGGGAAGTGACAGCTCACTGCTCTTCCAAATATTATTGGAACTATTGCTCTCAAAAGAGATGGTTGTTTATTCTACCTACCCATTTGTTTTTCTTCCTTAAGTTTGCTATAATGGGCTTTGTGTACTATGAAATTATATATCTATATCTACATCTACCTATCAATTATCTATCTATCTATCAATCTATCTATCTATCTATATTTCAGTGACCTGAATACATTATAGGACATCAAGTACTTAAAGATTCATTTGATAATTTTTTTGCTTCGGGAGTTCAAAACCAATTAAAATCATAATATATTCATTTATGTGCTTATCTAGATGAGGCTAATGGACTTGATTCACTGGAATATAAGAAGTAAATTAAATAATGGGAATTTCTTAATGATTAAGAAAGAGCATACACTCTATTATAAAGAGAAGTTCAAGGAGGGAAAACACACTGTGGCAGCTTTCTAGGCAAGCTCTTTACTCTACTACATAATTTGGAAGTTAACCTGGCATATTCTATAGTTGTGTAAAGCACATTTATTGAATGTTTTACAATTACGTGTTTTCCTTGTTTGCTTGGGTAGATGACCTTTGGTCCAGCTTCTGTGTATGTACACAATTTAATTGAAGCTCTTGGAGAGTTCCAAGGAAATGGAATTAGTTTTCCACATGTCATCTCTCTCAGAGAAATCTAGCCAGGAGGCATGAGGGTTCTGGGGTTAAATAGTTGCCTATATGTGTTAGGGCTATGCCATTTATCTTCTCTATTCCATTTTCTTTTCTTTTCTCTCCTTCCAAATAGTATATTTTCTTCTTTGTGGTAAGTAGATTCTATGATTTAACTATAAACCAAGACTTAAAGAATCAACTAGACAGCAAGTTTATATGACTTTAAATGAATCAGTTTCAGATTATTTGTGTGTTAAATCAAAAATATTAATTTTATGTATTATGAATATTATCACCATAAAGTGTGGAATAGTCAAATGAGTCATTTTAAAAAGTCACACAGCAAAATATATACTTAGGAATTAGTTCCAAACCAAAGCTATTTTAAAAACTCATTTTTAGTAGAGAATCATTTTTATTAGCTGGATTGGAATTTTTAAAAACTGGTAGTTTTTAAAAATAAAATCTGATAAGTAATCAAGTCATATTACTTGTAAGGATTTTATGTCCTTCATTTAAAAATGAAATGTAATTTAGAGAAAAGAATGCTTCTTGTAGACTCTACACTGATAGAAACAGCAACTCCAACTCCTGAAAGGGGAATTCCAGATGTGATCAAACACAAATGGCATCATTAAAATAAGGTATAGATTTCAAAGCAGACTGTTGTGAGCACACTTATTTGTACATTTAGGTCTCAGTATGTTTGTGATTAAGCCAGATTCATCCTTAGCCACATTTTGTGGACTTGTGCCATTAAGGCTAAGATAATCCCTATCTATATCATGTATTGGGAGAAGGAATTAAAAAAAAGAATAAAAGAAGAGAGAGGCATTAAGATCTGTTTATGTGCAATAAAATTCAGCTAGACCAAAACCTTTAAAGTAAAGAAACAAGTTTCCAGGCAAGAATAATATATTACCCAAAGATAACAACTAATGCCCTGAGTTTGCTGGTTATCACATGACAAAAAAATTCTCTCTTTGCCTCAAAATGTCTACCTTGTCTCTTTTTTGTTAGAATCCAGAAACATGGGAGATAGAGTAGGCCTAGATGCTAAGAGACAAAGAAGAAGAAAAATGCAATCTAATCTGTTCAAACTTTATTCACATGTAGAATAACAGAATTTAAATATGAATTCCAAAGGAAATCCTGAATAATAGGCTGCTCCTAAAATTACATTGGTGGTGAAAACATGAATAAATTCCTCTTCTCTAACCCAAGATGTTTGTTATTATGTAGTAATCATGTCCTATGCATCTCTTTTCTTTTCAGATTAAAATTAATAACAATAACAGCCTTTAGTACCAAAAAGCTAAGCTATAGAAGACAGTTATCTATTTCCTTTTTGTTTCTTTTTCTCCCTCTTTCTTTCATTTTGGCCCAGCATATGTCTTCCTTTCCTTTTTTCTTTTTCTTTTTTGTTTTGGGTTGTTTTGAGATAGCAATCTTTTTGGTATCCCAGGCTGGCCTGTCCCTCTGATCCTCCTGCCTCAGCTTCCCAACTTCTGGGATTACAGGCAGCATGACTCCCTTTCTTACACTTCAGAAATTCTCTATTCCAGGCACTTTGCTTAGGAAAAGTCTACCTGAAATTATGCCTACAGCCATACCACTGTGGCACCCAATTTTTGCCAGATCTTGGAAGCTAAGCAGGGTTGGGCCTGGTTAGTACAGGGATGGGAGACTGTCTGGGAACACCAATTGCTGTAGGTTAAGAGGATGACTCAGCAACCCACTCACTCAAAACAACCAGCCATTGAAAACCCTATGAAGAGAAGCACTGGCAATAGTGTTGTGTCTGTTGTACATAGGGTCGGTATGAGTCAGATACTGACTCCAGAGCACTGAACAACAACCTGAAACTATAGGAGCTGGAGGAAACCTTATGATTTTTATAGAGCTGAAGCATGAATATGTGACTTTTCATTAGTCAGGTTTTGGTGATGAGGCTAGGGACAGGAGGAGATTCACCCTGGTCACGGAGGAGGAGACCATTGGTTATCCCCAGTTGAAAATGTGTGTGTGGTTCCAGTGGTTGGATCCAAATTCTCTTGGTGGTAAATATAGAAACCAATATAGAGGAGAAAGACTGGCTGGAGTTTTGTTTATCCATTTCACCATTTACTAAGGTCTCACTGTATCCCCAGCATTGATCTGAACATTTTGCAGTGATTAAACTCATTTATTCTTTATAAAAATGATGTGAAGTAGGCACTATTTTTAGTAACCATTACACAAATGAAGTAATAAGAAACAGGAAAGATCAGCAACTTGACTTAAATAAGGCAGTTCTTAAATTGTCAGAGTTGGGGTTTAAATTCAAGTAGCGTGGCTTTGGTATCTGTCCATTTTCTGTGTCTGGTACCAGGAAGTTGCAATAATTCTATGAGTTCTCAATATCTTAAACATACCATTTTTATGCCTAAAAAGTCCAAAGTCAGTTTCAGTTGCTTATCATTAAGGACCCTTCCTGATACTATAATTATCCCATAAATGAATTAGCCAAATGATCATAAGATCAATTAAAATCTGAGGGCATATATACATAAACTCTGTGTCACCTAACAATAACATATTTGCAAATCTATGAATATTCGTATTTTCTTATCCTTCAAACATTGAAAGAATCAAATAAAATACTGTTCATGGAATTGCTGCATAAATTACTAATGTTGGGCTCATTTAAATTCACATCAAACAACATTATTCCTAACCTCTTGGATATAATCTCCTTTTGGTAGATATAGACTACATCATGGTAGATATTGCCCTTTGATTACCACAGTACACAATCTAGACATGAAACATTACAGATACTCAAGCAGAAAAGATATTGCAAGGAATTGTTTATAAAAGTGCTGGAAGAACTTGAGAAGTAATAGGGAAGATTTTTACTTTACTTAGACTTCAATAATAACAGCAAATTCCTACTGCACCTACTGAAGGAATAAAAGTAATAAAAGTGGGTAGGAGTTTGAGCCAAGGGTTAGTAATTATGCACACCTCATTTTCTCCCTAGGGCTGGATACCTAGTGGGGATTTGAGTACCAAAAATAATATTTGACACATTCCATTAAATTCTAGAATAATTTTAATGTCTGTCCATTAAAATATTATTTTTCATAGCAAGTTATTTTTATGTAAATAAATAAATACATATATATATAATTATTATTGATTGTAAGCAAATTTTTGGTGAAATTCTGCTAAGAATGACTACCTTTTTCTACCTACTTCATTTCAAGCCAAAAATTGATAAGATTATGTTCATTGTCATTTTCTCAATTCCACGTGGGGTTATCATTTTGTCAAGTTTTATAGTGTTATTCTAGTTATGATTACTTTTCAAGTAAAGTGTCATGATATTGTCAAACTTCAGAGTGAGAAAATGTCTTTGAGACTGTCCATTCTCATTTAGTGTGTCATAAAAGGTAGGTATAAGTCCTTGACTGCAGCTCTCCTTAGAGACTGTGATACTCCTGGGTTCAACTCTCAACTACCACAAAATAGATAAATAAATCATATTTAATATGATGCTCACAAAAACTCTTTGAGCCAGGTGCAGTCATGCACGCCTGTAATCCCAGCGGCTTGGGAGGCAGGAGGATCGCCAGTTTGATACCAGAGGCAGTCTGCATAATTTAGCGAGACCCTGTCTCAAAAAGTAAAAGAATGGGTTGGGGGTGCAGCTCAATGGTTCAGCACTTGCAGAACATGCAAGCTTAAGGTCCTGGGTTCAACCCCCAGTACGGGAAAAAAAAAATTTGAGATAGGTATTATCTACTTTATACAGTTGAGGGCATTGCGTGTTTAGGGCATATAGAATTACATTCTAATGCTTTGCAAAGTTGGCAATTGGTTGATACCAGAAGTTAAACATTAGGATCAACCTCTTGAAAGTTTTGCTATATGCTTTTCCAATGATGTGAAGAAATTAGGTGAGAAACAGACTGCTCCTTATCTGTAAAAAAGATACACACTTACCTGATCTTGGGTACGAACAGAAGCCAAACTTGCAGTAAATGTTACTTAATGCTATATCTCAAATCTCTTTAGAAGTTTAGGCTTATCCTAGTGATGAAGACGGCAAGCCGAAGCTAAATGATCTGGCTGATGAAAGAGATTTGGGTGGAGCATCTAGAGATTCTGTTTGCCTTGTCATCATTAATTATGTGTCCACTGTAAGCACAATGTCTGGAATGAAAAGCAAAGGAAGGTGGTGAATATATATTTAATGTAAATTGAATACATAAATTGATGTAAGGAAATCTACTTTTCTTTAAAGACCTTAGGTTTTTCATCTGTAAAGTAGAAACATTGCAAACCAAGATTTTGTCAGGATCAGATAAGATGATATTTTTAAAAAGGGTTTTGTGAAATTTAAACAGATATAAAAATAAGGTATTGCTCTTTCAACCATTTCACAGGATAGATTTTATGGAAATAGAAAATTGAATCATATGTGATCTAGCCCTTGCCAAAATCTCTGTACAAACATCTGATATCTGAAAGAGACTGTCTTAAGAACAGGCCAACTATGTTATCTTCTATAGACAGTAGTTTTTCTAAACATATACCTTGAATTGAGATAGCATGTTAAATTAAAACACCTCTGTATTATTCTGATCATGTTGCCATAACAAAATACTACAAACTGGATGCCTTATACAATAGAAATCTAGTTCTTACTTTTCTGGAGCCTAGACATTTACGATTAAGGTGCTGGCAAAGTAAAACTCATTCTGAGGCCACTCTTTTCTGTTGTAGGCAGTTGCCATCTTACTTTGTGTTCAGGTCTTTTCCTTGTGCATGGACATGTAGTGAGATCTCTCTCTCTCTCTCTCTCTCTCTCTCTCTGTCTCTCTCTGCTCATCTATTTATAAGACCACTGATCTCATCATTGAGATTTACTTTCACAACCTTATCTAAACTAATTACATCCCAAAGGCCCCATCTCCAAATACCATTTCATTGGGAGTAAGACTTCAGTACGTAAATTGAGAAAGGGGCACAATTCAGTCCATAGCAACTTGGATGCTACTATTTTAGTTGCTTATAGAATGATTTTCTTATGTTCTTTTTATCATTTAGTTTCACGTCCTAGGCTATATCCAGCAATGCTTATTATAGGATATAAGAGTGATTCTTTATCTTTACATAATCATATCTGAAAACACTTTCACTATGATAGCATTATACTGAAAAATACAGGGCATGTACTGACCAAACATTAGTTCAAAGGAAGTTCTGCTCTCATAATGCTCTTCAGTGTTCCAATTTTTCCAACAATGAAATCTATATTTAATGTATTTTATTTATTGTTTAGTTGTAATACATAGTTTATCACGTATCCTCAATTTAGTTTTGTACTGTCTTAATTATGTACAAAGTTTCTGAAATGTCTCTGAAAATTGTGGTTGAAAAAGAAATCATTTTTGCTAATTATTGTTCTTATATTTTCTTATTTTCCATGTAAATTTCACAATTCAAAAGCTGCTATACAAAGTAAATAAATTGGGCTCAAGACCTGTGAGACAGCAAACTTCAAAGCAAAAGATGTATGCATTCCCTTCACAGATTGGTTCTCATAGGTCTTGGTCTTCTTACTTTTCATTTTTCACATTAATAAATTTAGTGGAAGGATTGTGATGACCTATTTGTCATAAGATATTGAGAGAAGATAATTTTATAAATTACAGGACTTAAATAACCAGAGGGCTTAAATTCTAGGAGCAATATAAATAATACATTATACTTCAGTCCCAGTTAATTTTCATAGACACAGAAAGAGTGAGTACACATAAGGGTTTTAAATTATTATTATTTTGAAAGGAAAAGATCAGAAAAGTGCAAAGCTGCATTTGGGTATATTGCAGAGGCTGGAAGTGCTCTTAATATGTGTGCCTTAGTTAGAGTCTTGTCACAGAAACAGATGATAGGAAGCACAAAGCCCATCTGATTGGAGAAGTTGCAGAGTAGCTTTAAAGTAGCATGTAAAGACGCACTTTGTAGAAGAGGATGGTTAGTCTAGCTTAGAAGACCCTGGATATGACGGTTTACACTTGGTTGAAGTCCTCTTTCATCTAGATTTAACACTAAATGGGCAAACACACAGTAAGAGAGATCAACATTCAAGGGTACTACCAGCTTCACTGCCTGCCTTATTTCCCCTGAAGCACATTCCAAGGTCGGTGGTCAATGCAGCCCTTGCAGAGGAAGGAGTGTATCATGTTAGTGGAGACAAAAAAATAGTACTTTTCCCCAGTCAGATTGTGGATATGTCCAAATTATAGCCACATTCTTCCGTATTACTAATTGGGTCATTCTGTCATTCTCTTTAACAATTGTTATTTTTATATGCTATTTTTTAACACTATCATCTGGCCTGAAGAGGGAAAAAAGACACTGGATAAAAATATTCCTATAACTAAAGGCCATATTACTTCACTTTATATCTAAAATAGTTAGAATCGGGTATTGTGAATTGCAAAATAAACCACACAAAGAATTGATTGTGATTCTTTTGTCTGAAAGAGACAATGTAGACCCTTAGTTAATGTGTTGATTTTTTAAAGACTGTTTTGATATTTGTGACTACAAAAAAATACAGTGTTAGCTTTCATGTTTTTGTGACCAAAATATCTGACAGAGACAACTTAAGGACTTGATTTATTTTAGCTTATGATTATGGAGGACCTCAGGCCATAGTGGCAGGGAAGTCATGGAGGAGAAGGGTCAAGAAAACATGACAGAGGAGACCTCTTCATATTGTGGTGATAAGAGTAGTGAGAATTTATTGGAACTGGAGGCCTGTGTAAAGCCATCGAAAGTCTAACCTCAATGACCTACTTCCATCATCTAGATCCCATATCTTAAAGGTTCCTTAGCCTCCCAGAATGACACTATCAGCTGATAGCCTAGTGTTCAAACATGAGCCTTGGGGGAAATTTTATATTTAAGTCATAACAGTCTACTCCTGGCCCCCCCAAAGCTCATGGCCATTTCATAATACAAAATGCATTTAGTTCCTCTCTAAAATTTCCCAAATTCTTAACTGTTCAAATATTGTTCAAAAATTCAACTTTAAATTCTCCTCTGAAACTCAAGGCAACTCTTAGATGTAAGACCATTCAAAATAAAAAGTAAGTGACTTTGTGTGTTTGGGTGGCTGAACTCAAGAAAACGTTGCTCCCTTATAGCCCTTTGTGAACAGGATGACCTAGAAATGCTCTCTTTTTAAAGGATAGTGTTTCAAATGAGTTTGTAGTTTCACACCCTGGAGACTTCAAGGGGTAGTATGTGGCCAATTCCTAAATTTCCTTCAAGGCATCCTTCCTATTATTCCACTGAGATATCATTTTAATGGTAATAATTTCTTCAACAATCACAATCTTTGTCTACAAGTTTAAACCATCTCTTTTTCTGGCCAAACAGCATATTTCTCAAATATTTCTGCTCTTTTTTCTGCTCTTTTTTTCTCATTATGAATTTGGCCAAAAGCATCCAGGAAAAAACATGCCACAGACCCAATGCTGTGCTGTCTTGAAATTTCCTCTTCCAAACTAATTAGTCCCTTATATTTGACTTCCCCTCACTCAAAATTTTAGGTTACATGTGAAATGCAGATGATTTTTTACCAGAATGTAAGATGAATGGCCTTTAATGCAATTCTTTGTGGTTGTTGTTATTGCTGTTGTTGTTGTTATTGTTGTTACGTGCTATCGAGTCAGATCTGACTCATAGTGACCCTATGTACAACAGGACAAAACATTCCCTGACACTGAAACACCTGGCACTATGGCAATACTTCTCTGCTATTCATAGGGCTTTCAATGGCTGATTATTTCTGGATTGCTTCAGGAGTGGATTGCCACATCCTTTTTGCATTTTTGTGGTGCTGGAGATTGAACCCAGAGTCTCAAAGACTGCAGAATAGCACTCTACCAACTGAGCTACACCCCAGACCAGTCTGAATCCATAAAGTCCTCTTTCCCATATGATACCTCGTGAGAATCACCTGTATTTCTATTGTTGTGTTCTGAACTCTCACCAGAACTACTTATTATAATCTGCTTGCAACATTATAAGGCATCTCTATCCCACATCTCCAAATTCCTCCCACAGACCAGTTCCAAAGGTCTATAAACCACATGGCCAAGATTGGGCACAGCAATGACCCCACTCCTTTGGTATCAATTTTCTGTGATAGTCAACTTTTGTATCACTGTGATCAAAATATATGACAGAGACAAATTATGAGAGAAAGAATTTAGTTTAGTTCATAGTTTCAGAAGATCTCAGTCCATAGTATTGGAGAAGGCATATTGGAGCACAGGCAGGAACACATGGAAGAGGAGAAATCTTCACATCATAACACACAAGAGCAGAGAGTCTTTGCTGGAACTGGGGGCCTGGATAAAACCTTCAAAATCCAACCCTCAGTGACCTGCTTCCACCAGCTAGGTCCCTTGACCTTGATATCCAAATGATATAAGAGAAGGAAACAGGGACTCTAATTCCTCATGGACTGTAAGGAGTTTTTCCACCCTATCTTGTGAGTAGGAATAACATGGGGAACCTGGATTTCCACCCCTACTTGGAGATACTGTAGCATCCTTATTGCTGCTGTTGTAGGTGTGACAGAAGGACTTAGGTAATAGCACAGACTTCTGCCACCACTCACTGGGTAGAAGAAAGGTCACCCACCCCAACAGAGTCAAGTGGAGCCACTTGAGAAGTGATGAGATACCTTGAGACCTGAAGCCAGTGTGATATGATAGGAGGCTTAATGGGGACAGATCCTCTTCCACCAATCCGACCATAACAAAGAGCTCCTGCTATGTATCAGGTGTTGAACTGTTGATGGAGAACAGAGAAATTGGACTTCCACTCTTCCCTGGAACAGAGTGGTGACTAAGGAGACTGGCTCAAAAATAAAAATCAATATCCAGAGTCTAATAGTACCCCAAATATTGAAGTATTACCTGAAACTCAATAATCATATGAAGAACTAGAATATCTAAACTTGAATAAGAAAAGACAAACAATAGACATGATCAGTGATATGACACAATGTCAGAATTATCTGACAGGGATTTTAAAATAGTCATCATAAAATGCTTCCATAAGTCTTTAGAATGTGGTTGAAACAGAAAAAAAACTGTTGCAAATCTCACCAAAAAGATGTTGTTGTTGTTGCTAGGTGCTATCAATTTGGTGTCTGACTCATAGCGACGCTACATACAACAGGTGAAACACTATTGTCAATGCTTCTCTGCTATTCATAGGGTTTTCAATGGCAGATTGTTTTTTGGGAGTGGGTTGCCATGTCTTTCTCCCAATCCTCCAGCACCTGGTGTTCCCAGGCAGTCTTCCATCCAAGTACTAACCAGGCCTGACCCTGCTTAGCTTCCAAGATCTTATGGGATCAGATGCCACAGTGGTATGGTTGCAGGCACCAAAGAGACAGAAGATATAAAATGAGTAAAATGGGAATTTCAGAATTATAAAATGAAATAGCTGTTATAAAAAAAGGAGACTCAATTATGGGCTTAGAAGCAAAGAGAACAGAGAGAAGAATTTAAAAGATGAGGACACAGCAATAGAAATTTCTCTGTCTCACCAATAGAATTTAACTGAAAAATATAATGAAGGTCTTCTGTGATTACAACAAGAATATAATATTTATGTTGTTAGAGTCTGGGAGGAGAGGAATAAAAGGGCAGAACTGAAAAATCATAAAAAAGTTAAGCAAAAACTTCTGATATTTGGCCAAAAACATAAATCTGTCATGTCCATAAGTGATATGAATATCAAGGAGCATAAACATAAAGAAATCTGCCTCAAAACATATAGTGAAATTTCAGAAAATTACAATGAAAATACTCAAAATCAATCATGGAGAAATTGCATTGAAGACAATTATTTTAATATTAGCAATATTTTAAAATTAGGCATAATGTAGACCAGAGGGAAACAGTATAAAATTTTCCTGTGCTGAAAGAGTAAACCTGTTGACTCAGAATTATATATCCAGTGAAAATACCTGTCAAGAGTAAAGGAAAATAAAGAAAACTTGCCACGAGTAGACCAACCCTAAAAGAATGGTTAGAGAAAATTACCTAAATAAAAAGGAAAAGAAATTATAAAAGAAGACATTTTGGGAAATCAGGAGGAAAGAAAGAACAAATGGCATAGCAAATATGTGAGAAAAGATAACATTTAACCTTTTCCATTTAATTTTTCTGAATTATATTTAAAAGATAAATAAAAACATTATGACACTATCTAATGTTTTTTTTTTCTTTTTCCTTTTTTTCTAGTGCTAGGGATAAAACCCATGGCAGTGTGCATGCTAGGTAAGTACTCAATCTCTGAGCTACATCACCAGTCCTCAAATTTTTTTTTTTTTACAATGTATGTGGAAGAATTAATTCGCCTACCACTGTCCAACTGTGGCATCCAATCCTGTCAGATCTCAGAAACTAAGCAGAGTTGGCCCTGGTTATTACTTGGGAGATGGCCGGGGAACACCAAGTGCTATAGGCTTGGGAGAAGGACTCGGCACCCCACTCTCAAAAAAAAAAACTTGCTATTGAAAACCCTGGGCTGGGATTTAGCTCAGTTGGTAGAGGGCCGCGCTGCAGTCTCTGAGGTCCTGAGTTCAATTCCCAGCAGCGCAAAAATGGGAGAAGGACCTGGCAATCCACTCCCAAGGCAATCCTGAAAGAAACAGTCAGCCAATGAAAACCCTATGAGGGTCGCTATGAGTCAGATACTGACTCGAGGGCACCTAACAACAACAACAATTGAAAACCCTATAAATAGCAGAGAAGCAGTGACAATACTGTTTTGCCTGTTGTACGTCAGGTTGCTATGAGTCAGATACCAACTCCATAGCACCCAACTCAACAACAAGAATTATTAAAGGGAATTTTAATAGGGAGACTAAATCGAAATAAAGAAGATATGGTTTCTACACTTCACTTAGACTGGTAAAATATTAACATCTGCAGAATATGGTAAATTATGTATATATAGTTGTGCTACATAGTGATGTTTAGATCAACAAGTCTGTACAATGGTGGTCCCATAAGATTATAATGGAACTAAAAACTCCTATTACCTAGTAACATGTTGTTGTTTTTGTTATTGTTGTTGTTAGGTGCTGTTAAGTTGGGTCTGACACATAGTGACCCTCATGAGGTCTTAATGGCTTGTTTTGGGATTTTTATTTATTTATTTATTTTGTGGTACGGGAGGTTGAACCTAGGGCCTCACGCTTGCATGCTTTGCAAGTGCTGGACCACTGAGCTGCCACCTCCAGCCCATTTTTTAACTTTTCTGAGACAGGGTCTCACTAAGTTACGCAGACTGCCTCTGGTCCCCACCTTGCGATCCTCCTGCCTCCACCTCCCAAGCCGCTGGGATTACAGGCGTGTGCCACCACGCCAGGCTGTTTGGGGATTTTTTGAGAGTGGACCACCAAGTCTTACTCTCATTTTTGCAGTCCTGGAGATTGAACCTGGGTCCTCAGGGAGTGCAGAGCACTACTCTATCCACTGAGCTAAACCCCAGCATGTGACATGGTAGTCATTATAAAATTGTCTTCATGAAAGACATTACTCATGTGTTTGTGGTGGTGCTACTATAAATAAACCTACTGTGTTGCCAGTGGTATGAAGAGTGTATAAAAGAGTATGTTCAGCCAGGCACAGCCAGGTGGTGTATGCCTGTAATCACAGTGACTCGGAGACAGGAGGATCACAAGTTCAAGACCCGAGACAGTCTGCGTAATTTAGAGAGACCCTGTCTCAAAAATAGTAAAACAATGGGCTAGAGGTGAAGCTCAGTAGTCCAGAACTTGCAAAGCATGCAAGCATAAGGCTCTGGGTTCAACTCCCAGTACCGAAAAAAAAAGTATGTCATGTTACATTCAAAGGACCCTCAGATATCCCATGTTTACCATGTCTCTTAATTGCATTTTTTTGTGTGTGTGTGCTTAATTTAATCTCTTGTTTTATTCACCATGGCACTTAAGCATACATCTACTGTTAATGTTGTTAATAAGAAGTCATTTTGAGTGACCGACCTGGAAGCAAAATTGTAAGTGAGTAAACCTATGAGTACACAGCCATACTACCCTGTGTCTACAGCCATAACACCCTGGCATCTGATCTAGTCAGATCTCGTAAGATAAGCAGGGTCAGGGTGGCTAGTACTCTGGTGAGAGACTACCTGGGAATATTAGGTGATGTAAGCTACAGAAAAGGACCTGGTGGCCCAATCCCAAAGCAGTCAGCCATTTAAAACACTATAAATAGCAGAGAAGCACTACCCTACATGGCACAGTGTCAGGTAGTGTTTCATCTGTTGTACATAGGATTGCTATGAGTTAGTTCCAACTGGACAGCACCAAACAAAAAAAAGCAACAGGACTTTGAAGGTTAAAAATCAGTGATATTAATTTGTCACCAATTTGGGAAGCTGCATTCTACCATGTTTACGATGCTCTTGGAACAAGAACAAAATAACAGAAACTATTAAAGGATCTGCTTCATTGAAAGTAGTAATACTAAAATCCAAGAAGAGACTACAGATATGGAAAATCTTCTAATGACCTGTATTGAAGA
This sequence comes from Pedetes capensis, assembly GCA_007922755.1. NCBI lineage: Eukaryota > Metazoa > Chordata > Mammalia > Rodentia > Pedetidae > Pedetes > Pedetes capensis. Next base: position 31,704 of record VMDO01019582.1, read on the forward strand.
TCAGATAGAGGAGAAAACTAGTAATGACCTGGATTGAGAATCAGAAAGAGACATGTATTCCTTTAGGACCATGACAGTCACAACTAAAGCAAAATGATTATTTCTGTTGTTGAAAAAAAAGAGCTGGACTTGCTTATGATGTTGAAATCACTGCTCAGGAATTGTAATTCATTACATAAAATGAAACTGAGTGGTGAGGGCTAAAGTGAATGCAGCTGAGGAACTTCTTTAAATTTAACATCTGCTGATTGTGGAGGAAAATTACTTGTCAGAAGAAATCTGGCAGAGCAATAGGTTATACTACATAGCCTAGATAGGTTATGCCATCTGTGTTTGTGTCAGTACACTCTATGGTGTACACATAATGACAAAATTGCCTAATAACACATTTCTCTAAACATGTCCCTGTCTTTAAGTAATGTATGACTGTATGTTATGCCTCAAGCAACAACTAAAAAAGAAATATAAAGAGAATCATTCAATAACATTAGAGATAAATTCAAATAGGATTCTAAGAATATTGAAACAACCCAAAGGAAGGCAGACAGAGGTAAACATAGAATCGTAAAACAGAAAGAAATGAATGAAAAGCCAAAAATAAAATGGCACACTTAAGCTTTAACATATTAATTATATCAAATGTAAATAAGTACATTACTAAAAAGACACAGATTAGAAGAGTGAATTAAATAATGACCCAATCTATTCTGTCTTCATAAAACTCACTTCAAATATAATTATATGGCTAGACTGTAAATAGAAAGAAGAAAAAAATAATAGCATGAAAACATTAAGTAAAGCAAATTAGAAGTGGCTAAATGGTATCAGATAAATCAATGTCTGAGCAACAAAAATTACAGAGACAGGGCAGGATTATAAACCATAAATGACTAAAGTGACAATTTGCCAAAACCCCCAGCAATTTTATCTATATGAAGCAAAAACAGAAATGTGAAATATATGAAAAATTGAGAAAGCTGAAAGAATAAGTAGATAAATATACAATTATAGTTGGGCACTTCAACATTTCTCCCTCAATAATTGGTAGAACAACTTGATAGAAAATTATTAAGTATATAGAAAAGCTCTATACTAGCATTGACCAATAGGTTGTAATCAACATTTATAGAGAACTTCACCCAATAATAAAGAATAAACACAGTTTTAAAATATTTATGGAATAAATAGGAATATTAACTATGTGTTATTCATAAAAGAAACATTAACAAATTTGAAACAATTGAAATCAAGAGTGTGTTCCTTGACCAAGATGGGAAAAATCTAGAAATGATAGAAAGACACCAGGAAAATATTCAAGTCTATGGAAATTAAACATGTTTCTAAATGATCCATAGATCTAAACAAAACAAACAAAACAAAAAAACCAAAAGACACATAAAAAACTATTAAGGTGAATAAAGCAATAAATTACTCTATAGAAAATTGAAAATACAACATATTAACTCTTGTAGGATACAGATAGATTAGGCTCAGGATGGAAATGTTCAGCATTGAATGTTTTCATCACAAAAGAGGAACAATCCCAAACCAATAATCTAGTTAAGAGTAGGAAAACAGAAGAAGTGAGGACATAACAAGAGATAGAATGGAATTCAATGAAATTGTGGGAAGAAAAATAATAAATTATAACAAAAGTCAGTTCTTTGACAAGATCAATAAAATTGACAAATTTTAGCAACCATGGCAAAGGAAAAATATAGACTCCACAATTACTAATATTACACATAAAATAAGAGGTTATCTCTATAGACTTGAAATCATCAAACAAAATGATAAAAAATCTATGAATAATTCTGTACCCATAAATTTATCATCTTAGGTGAAAAGAACCAATTTCTTGAAAAGCACAAAATATCATAGCTGTGAAAATAGATATGAATCTTAACATGTGATAAAATGACATATAGACAACATATGACAAAATTTATAGAAGCATAAACAATAATTTTATCAATATCAAATTCTTGATCTTCATATTTTCCTTTAGTTACATACAATGTTACTGTTGGGAAAACTGGTTGAAGGATTCTTTCCATGTCACATTTACAACTGTTTGTGAATCTGTGATTATTTCCAAATAAAGAATTTAATTTAAAAAAAGAGGGAAAGAGATCTGAGCTAGGCATGGTGGCACACACCTGAAATGCCAGAGACTCAGGTGGCAGAGGCAGGGGGATTATGAATTCAAGGCCAAAGGCAACATGCATAACTTAGATCTTGTCTCAAAAAAAAAAATTAAAAATGGGCTAGGGGTGAAGCTCATTGTTAGAGCACTTGCAAATTATGTGTGAGGCCCTGGGTCCAACCCTCAAATATCGCAAAAAGATAAAACAAAAGAGTTCTGCAAAATCCTCCTATTCTACTCCTTATACATATTATGTTGTTCAGTATGTGTTAATAATTATCAATAAGTATCTTTCCATGGTTAATATGCTATGACAATCTATACGTTCCACAAAAATTTCAGCTATGCTGGATTTTGAGTGCTAAACTGTGGTTCATTTTTCTGGTGATCACATACTGAATTTTCTCATTTTTATTCCCTTGAAACATGAAGAAACAAACAAATAAACAAAAAAGCAGGAAAATCCATTAAATCTCTCTAGTTATGTTGCACTTAAAATAATTTAAATTCTCTAAAACTTATAGTGAATAGCAGATGCCAAAACATACTTTGATTTTCTACATTCTCACACAATAGTCTGACTGGACATACATGTATGTGCCTTCCATAGTAAGCAATTCTCTAAGTGTACGATGCCACTTAGGTACCTTATAATTAATTTCAATTCCAATACCATCTACGTGGAGTTTCTATAAGATCCCACAAGTTAAAGGAACAGCCCCACCTGACTGATTTACTCCAGTACTTCTGAATGATCAGCTAAAAATCAGAGGCTCCCACAACCTCTTTCTCAATTTGCTAGAATGGCTTTCGGAAGTCAGTGAAACTCTTTCTTTATCGATGCCAACTTGTTATAAAGGGGACAACTCAAAAATAGCCAGTTGAAAGAGAGTAAGGGATGGGAATGAGCACAGAGCTTCTATGCCTTCTCTGGATGCATCACCCTCCCAGCTCTTCTACCTGTTCAGCAAGGTCAGAAACACATCAGATCTCATTGTTCAAGAGTGCCTATTGATCCTTCTCTCATGACCTTGGGTGAGGCTTAAAAATCCAACCCTCTAAGCCCTGTAATAACACTTTCTGGTGATTCTACCTGTGGTTCTCATCCTAAATCATCTCATTAGCATGAACTGAAGTGTAATCAAAAGGAGTTCATTGTGAAAAACAAAAGATACTGCTATCACTCTTGAAATTGTAAATGTAATTTTAGGAGCTCTGTGGCAGGAATTAGCAACAAAGAGAAAATATTTCATAATATAACACAGAAGAGAATTGAGAGGTTTAGGGAATACAACTAACCATAGGACTTATTTTTGTTTGTTTCAATTAGCAAAAGTACACTTACATATTTAAAAAGAACAGTTCAAATCATACAATTTTTTCATTCCACAGCTTTTAAATACAGCCACCCCTCCACATAACTCATACATAATTTATTTGAATTGTCCACTGTGAACAAAATATAGGTGCAAACCTAGAGAATACCTTTATTGACTAGATCTGTGACTACAGGTCTATGAAATAGAACCTGGCACAAAAAAGGTAAAATAAACAATGATTTAGCTATTTTTCTCACATTGATCAAATAATCAACCAGTCCTCTTCCAAAATTTATCTACCACAAGCTAAAGTAGTTTCGAATTACAAGAATCTGTAGATGTAACTTTTTATATTGTTTTGTTAAATCTATTATAACAAACTTTGTGATAGCCAGTTCCTCTATTTGTCATGGATCTTGTTTAAAATTAATACGATTCTATAAACTACATTGCTTTCTGAAATCACAGAAATAGATTAAGGTGTGATGATCAGATTTAGTAGCAGAGCAGTGAAAATGAGGGCAGTTACAATGTATGCCTATATTTCTTATCTGGTTTCTGAACAGGGCCCTGTGCATTATTGGTTTATTTGAGTGGTTTGGGGTTATATAAAATATATATTTTTTGATGATTGAGATTCAAAACAAAAAAATGGAGAAGAGTAAATGAACTTAAAGGATAATTACTTCTTGATGGCAAGGAACAGGCAGAATTGGTTAGGTAGCAGCTGCACATTGAGCTGTTGTCTCTTCTGCCTATTATAATAGGAGGAAAAAAACAGCTATCCATTGAATCAGTTATTGGTTGCTGCATAACAAACTAACAACATCTTAACATGACACACTAACAACACAACATAACAAACAACAAGCAAACTTAAAACAGTCATCATTTTATTTATTTATTTTTATAAAAAAAGATTATTGGGTCAGATGCTGGGTGATTCCTCTGGTTTACCTTAGTATGGCTGCTCTCTATTAGGGTGATTTGACTGGGGCTGCATGGTTTAGGATGGTTTCCATCTTTATATTTGGTAGTTGACAGGTCTAGGTACTTTCAGTTGATATAGTTTGTTTCTGCTTCATGTTATTCTTTGTGGATCAGGCTAGCCTGGACTTCTTCACATGTGATGGAAAGATTCTCAACTGCATAAGAAGTAAGACACATACTGAAAGTGATTTTCAAGCATCTGGTTATGTCCTGTCTGTTAATATTCAATTGGTTAAGGTAAGTCATATATTCAAATGTAGGTAAAGATATAGATCTTGGTTTTTAATAGCAAAATCACATACATTGTGAAATGGAGGAACTTGTGGCCTTTTTTGGGCAATATATCAATATATGCTTAGACAAAAGAGAAAGTCTGTCCATACACTTAATATTTTTGTTTTGTAGAAATCAACAAAATGTTATTTCTGTGGCCATCAGCTGGAATCTAAATATAGCTTCATAATAAAGGACATTTATTTGTAATTGTAAGTGTTCTAATAGGGCCTTTCCTTTGTTTTAGTCTATAAGGTAAAATAAAACATAAAGAATAGAATATAATACCCAAAAAGTTGCAAAATTTAGCCTTTGAGTCAATTGAAAATTAGATGTTTAATAGTATGTTTTGATATGATTGAATAAGAAACACCTATAATATAGAGTCCTTTGGAAGAAAAGGGAAATAGAATGAATTTAACTGATTTTCTGTTTAATGACAGCTTGTGCAAACAGCTAAAGTTTTTTGGCAGAAAATATATTGGTAGCAATAAAATACCTAAACAAACTATGAATTACCTATCTAGAAGAATGGATTTTAGTATGTAGGGGGAAAACCAAACTATATAGGATAGTTTGGAGATATCAAGCTGGTCAATGTACTGATTGTTTTAATTTGAAAGATAGGGCCAGTGGATTTTCTACCACTTTAATGCAAATGTGAGGACCCATGATGTCTGTGATATTCTAAGTTATAAATTCCTTTGTACCTCAGTTCATGCTCTTCTTTTACATTATAGTTATCTGATGTTTATCCTTATTTAATGTTTGAAACAGGAGAAGTACATAGCAAACCCATCCTAGACAAACAACAAGTTGGTGTCCTAGAGTGGTTACCATAAAGAGACCTGAGGAAGTATAATATAGCAAGAATTCCCAGTTTGTCAGCTGGACCTGGATCAGTGTGAGCAGCTGACGAAGGAAGCTTCATCTGTAATAAATGTAATGTGCTTAAATCACCCCATTGTTCCTCCCCCATATCCCCAACTCCCACTGATGGAAAAATTATTTTCCATGAAACCAGTGTCTAGTGCCAAAATGTTTCGGGACCACTGCTATAGAACAAAGTAAGACAAGAATACTGACTGTTATCTGAAGCTTAAAAATTTAATGAGAAAAAAATGTTCACAGAAATTAAGGAAAGAAAAGAGAAAAGAATATTAGAAAATTATACTAGAGATTATTACTAGTCCTTCCTGAGTATTTTATGTGTTTTGTAATCCACAACTTATAGCATAGCACAGAATGCTGAAGGGACATGTCACCTTGGTCTAAAAGAGGTAAATGTCTAGAAGTGTCAAAATCAGGCATACGGGGAAATAAAGTAAGCCATAAATGTGAAAAAATTATAGATTTTACAAATAGTTATAATACGGAATAATCTGCTGACAGTATTGAAGTCATGAAAAATAACCCTATATTTCATCTTCAATGGATAACTCATGATAGAGACATACCAATATTTTATATTTTATACCAAAATTTGAGACTATTTATATATTCTTTTGGGGTCTACAAATTCTTTGGAAAGCCAGATGTCTTCATGTAAAAAAGATTATTAGAAATACTACCTTAAAAAGAGCATAAAACTTATCCTAAAAGTTTTCCCAATCACATTAAAAGATTTGAAAAAGGGTAGTAACTAATCAAGTTTGCAAAATGAAATAACTTATTCATAAATATTTGTGGTATGTCTAATAATATCAAGTGTTGTGCTGTGTGCTGATGTTAAAATTTTTGTCCTTTCTGCTCCAGCCAAAGAAACTGTGTTTAATTTCTATCAGTATAGAGTTTTACACATGTTATAGTCTTTTTTCCCCACTTCTTCTTGTCCTCCATTTTCCACTTGAGTCTTCCTATTTCAGCCTCAGTTTTGTCCTTACTTGACTCTGATATTGGGATGCTTCTTCTGTCCTTTAGCACTCAGGCAATTAATGTAATGCCCATCCATGGCATCCTATACTTACTCAGCTCTTAGCAAATTTCCCAACATGTAATTACCTGCATGGGCTGGAGTTTAGCTTAGTTCATAGAGTGCTGCTCTGCACTCTCTGAGGCCCTGAGTTTGATTCCAAGCACTGAAAAATAACTAAAGCAAGGGACAAGGGTGTAGCAACCCACTCCACTCCAGAAAGAATCTCAAAACAATCAGCCATTGAAAACCCTGCAAGGGTTGCTGTGAATCAGACCCAACTTCATAGCACCTAACAATAAACAACAATTACCTGCTTATTGGCCTTCATTTGTATAAAAATGAAAATTTGGCAAAATCCATTGGTCAGCTTGAGAGTATATGTGAAATGACACTTTGATTGAAAGTCAATATTTTAATCACAGGATTTGATTTCTAACATTGATGATTTTGGCACACATCAAGGTCATTTACATCTCTTCCTAAATCATACATTTTGCCCATTGTTTCACTATTTCTGATTTTTATTCTATTAAACATTTTTTTCTTAATTTTCAACCAATCTTCCTGCTTTATAGTTTTGAAGTTATAATATATTAACTTGTCTTATAGGACAAGTTCAAACAAATAAGGTGAGCAATCATAGTGCCTGTGGATGAGAAGCTGGAGGCCAACTAGATCTTTTAAGCCATTTGAGGCATGCATTTTAGCAGATGACCTGAATTTCAACTTGTTGTCTTTGACTCTTATGGTCTTTCAGTGACAATTTCTTTCTGATTTGAAATCATTATTGTCACATTTATATTATTACAAACAAGATTAGATGACTGTTACAATAGAATATGGCTCATTTCCTCATCCTCAGCATCACCACCACCATCACCAATGATAAAATTATCCAACTATGATTACTAAAGCTAATAAAAAAGGCTCAAGGTACATAACCTAAAAGTTGTAAAAAGATACTTAAGAACTCTCCACAGTACTGTCATTGGTGTTCACTCAGCTAAAT
>VMDO01019583.1:0-39346 GCA_007922755.1 Pedetes capensis
TGGTTAGTACCTGGATGGGAGACCGCCTGGGAACACCAGAAGCTGTAGGCTTGGGAGAAGGACCTGGCAACCCCCTCCCAAAAATCAATCTGCCATTGAAAACCCTATGAACAGCACAGAAGCACTGACAATAGTGTTTCCCCTGTTGTACAGAGGGTCACTATGAGTCGGATACCGACTCGACGGCACCTAACAACAATATTCTGTTATGGGCTGGGATTTAGCTCAGTTGGTAGAGCACTGCGCTGCAGTCTCTGAGGTTCCGAGTTCAATTCCCAGCACCGCAAAAATGGGAGAAGGACCTGGAAATCCACTTCCAAGGCAATCCCGAAACAGTCAGCCATTGAGAGCCCTATGAGGGTCGCTATGAGTCAGATACCGACTCGACAGCACCTAAGAACAACAACAACAATATTCTGTGGATCAATAATATTCTGTTGTGTGATAAACACATTTTGCTCATCTATTCAACAGTTAATAGACATGCAAGTTGTATCTATTATTGGCTATTATAAATAACGCCATCAACATTAATGTACAGGTTGTTATATGGCATATATTTTCAAATTTCTTAGGTATGTGCCTATAAATGAAATTGTTCAGTCATACAGCAACTCCATATTTAAATTTCCAGGAATTTGCAAATTGTTTTATAAAGTAAATGGACAATTTTACATTCACACCAACAATGTATAAGGGTTCCAATTTCTCCACATCTTCACCAACACTTGCTGTTGTCTCTCTTTTTGGCTACTTATCCTAGTGGGTGTGATTGTTATCTTATTGCAGTTTTGATTTGTATTTTGCCAGTAACTAATGATGTTGAGGATCTTTTCACATGTTTATTGGCCAGTGGAATACATTATCTGAAGAACTATAAATTCAAATCTTTTGCTCATTTTTTAAATTTGGTAACAGTTCATTGTTATTATTGATTTACAAAAGTTCTGTTATTTGTGATTCTTCAGCCCTTGCCAGATATATGATCTACAAATCTTTTATTCCACTTTGTGGGTCACATTCTCACTTTCTTCATAGTGGCTTCCACGAACAAATGTTTTAATTTTGATGATGTCCAATTTACCAGTTTTTTTCTTTAGTTGATTCTAATTTTGATGACATATCTAAGAAGTCTAAGTCTAACCAAGGGTCACCAAGATTTACCCCTGTGTTTTCATGTAAGAGTTTTATAAGTTTTTCTGTTGTTTTTCTTTGTTTTGGAGGTTGTTTGTTTGTTTTGCAGTTGTGGAGGTTGAAACCAGAGCTTCATGCATGCTAGGCAAGTGCTGTAGTACTGAGCTACACCTCCACTCTTTTTTTTTTTTTTAATTTTGAGAAAAGGTCTTGCTAAGTTGTTCAGACTGCCTCTGGCCCCAAGCTCCTGATCCTCCTGCCTCAGCCTCCCAGGTTGCTACGATGTGTACCACAGTGCCCAGCTGAGGTTTATAGCTTTAAATCTTACATTTGTGTCTTTGATCATTAATATCAACTGAATTTTAATAGTATACAAAACTTTGTCCCTACATAGTTTCATTCCCTTTTCCCTCTTTTATGCTATTATTGTCACACAAGTTACAACTTTATACATTGTATGCCCATCAACACAGGTTTATATCTCTTAATTTTAAATCGAGAAAGAAAAAGTTTTGCAAATAATGGACTCATGCTGTCTGTTTTCTGTTATCTGTGTAATTACATGTAGATTCTAGTTATTGTCTGGTATCATTTTATTTCAGCCTAAAGGCCTCCGTTTAGAATTTCTTGCAGAGATGGTCTGCTGGATATAGATTTTCTATTTTGGTTGACTTAGGAATGCCTAAATTTCTTCTTCATTTCTGCAGGATAGTTTTGTAGAAATATAACTTCTTGGCTAACAGACTTTTTGTGTCGAGATTGTGAATATGTTGACTCATTATCTTTTGGCCACCAAGGATGCTTATGAGGAATCTGCTGTCAAATGTTACTGAAGAGCCCTATCATATGACAAGTCATGTGTGTCTTCCTGCTTCAAGATTCTCTCCTTATCTTTGGCTTCTGACAATTTGATTATAACTTGTCTAGGTGTGAATCTCTGATTTTATTTTATTTGGAGTTTGTTAATCTTGGGTGAGTAAAATTATGGAATTTTTAAAAATCAAATGGAGAATTTGAACCATTATTTCCTCAAATATTCTTTCAGCCTCTTTTTCTTTCTTTTATTTTTCTTGGGGTCCCATTGAACCTATCTTAGTACATGTGATAATTCACCTAGGCCTCCAAGGCTCTGTTTAGTTGACTTCAGCCTTTTTCTTTTTCTTTTGCGGACTGGATAATCTCTAACAATCTATCTTCTAATCTGTTCTTTGTCCTGCTTGTTCAAATCTATAGTTAAGGTCCTCTGGTTGCTGAAATTATAAGGTCAGCTATTACAATTTTCAACTCCAGGATTTCTGTTTGGTTCTTTTTTTATAATTTTATCTCTTTCTGCATATTTTCTTTTTCCTGAAACACTGTTCTTCTATTTTCTTTAAACTGTTTAGACATGTTCTGTCTTAGTTCTTTGAACATATTTAAACTATCTGATATGAAGTTTTCTCTCTAATAATTTCAACATCTGGGCTCCCTTAGCAAGAGCTCCTTTTATTTTCTTCTATGTATGAGCCATACTTTATTTCTAGACATGTCGTATATATTTTAAAAGACATTTTACATACTATAAAATAGAAATAGAGAAATAAAATTCTTTCTCCTCCCCAGAGTTTGCTGCTGCTGCTATTGTTGATGTTGTCTGCTTAGTGACTTTTCTGAATTAATTCTGTAAATTTGTCTGTAGTCTATTATTTGTTTGTGTGGCCACTGAAGTTAAGACTTCAGCTGTCTTGGTGGTCAGCTGATGACTGGACAGCCATTTCCTGAAATGTTTCAAACAATTAAGCCTCCTAGCCTTTGCTAAGGCTGTGTGTGTGTTGTGGAGGGGGACAGAGGTGTGCTGGGACATACTTTCAGCACTCAGGAGGGAAGCTTACAACTCTGCCTTAGCCTTAATTCCTGTTTTCCCATAGCCAGAAGGTTAACCAGAGGTGGAGCTTAAGACTTCATCAGGTCTTTGCTAAACATATGCACAGCTCTATTCATGTGCATGGCCTTCTAGATTTCAAGAAATAGGTTAGATATTCAAATCCAAGTAAGGACATTTTATTCTTTTTTTTTTTTTAATTTTTAGTTAGCTTATTGTTTGCCCCAACTGTTATTCACCACCTCAAGCTGTTGCAACCAGGACAAGTTGCCTCTGATCAATTTAAACAATAACTCTCTGGGAAAAGGATGTTTACACTAGATGAGCGCCAAGTCAGGTCTAACAAAGTCTCTTATAAATCAGTTCAAAAAGAAAAGAAAAGAAAAATGAAAGAAAGATAAAATGAAAAAGAGAAAAAAACAGACAAGTGGAATGATCATGATTCCTTTAGAAGCTTTGAAAAAGTTCAACTTACATTCTGCCCCTCCAAGAACTTCTAAGTTGATTGTTTTTTTATTGTCACTTCAATCTGTTCATTTTCAAGACCAATACACAGCTGAGGAAAGAGGTGGGACCAAGGCATATTAAAATGCCACAAAGCTTGCTATTCTTACCAATATTCAGTCATTTTTTAAAATAAGTGTTCCTCATATTTCTATAGCTCTTTGACTAATTTCCAGACTCTGAAAAAGCTGAACTTGAATGCTTTCCTGAGCTCTTGTTTCTATTATGGAAAGACAATATTCAGAAGTCCTCACTTCAATTATTTTCTCTGATGTCACCAATTACTTTTGTACTTGTTCCCTATACATTATTGTTTATATAGCTTATATAGGCTTATAGGATCAGAAGTCCTTATGGCTCACAGGGCCCTACATGATCCAACCTCCTGCTTTCCTCTTAAAAGTCATCTCTTATGTAGCTTTCCTTCTCTCCCTACAAACCATTCCTGTGGTACCCGAAGTTATCACCTCATCACAGCTCTAGCATTTGATATTCTGATTGGAATTTTCTTCCCCTGAAATAAACTTCTTATCCTTCTGGCCTCCCCTCAGATAGATATCATCTTCTCATGGAGGACATCCCTGATCACCTTTTGTAGAAGAATTCTGGCTTTTCTTACCCCACAACCATCACATCTCAGGTTATCTGTATCACACCACAAGTTATTTCATTCACAGCCTCTATTAAACTCCACAGTTATAACAATTGTTTTGCTCATTTTGTAGAATGTGAGCTTCACAAGAATAGGGACCTTCCCATACCCCTTCATCCTGCACAGTTACTAGCACACACTAGGTATAAAATTGTGGAAAGTTACATGAATAATACAGAGGTAAGTGATGAGAATTCTATTTAGCATGAATAACATGGTTTGGTCTCATATACCACAAATATACTCAGTTAAATTTCAAGGACAAACCAACTAAAATGTGATGAATTATACTGAGGGATGACCAGAAGTACCTTGAATTTCTTGCACTGGAGAAAACCTGCAATGGAAGAAAGTTTTCTTGCCTAAGGACTGAGACGGAGTACTCATTTTTGCTGTGGCTTCTAGACAATACTCTTATCTCAGCCTCACTTTCCTGTCTGTCCCATCAGGAGGCTGAATCAGGTGATTACACTATCTTCCAGCCTCTATCCTCCTATGCTTGGAGGCTCATGTTGCACTCTATTCGCAATTATGGAGAAAACAGCCTAAACCTCAGGAAATAAAATTGATTTCAAATGCTGCACAATGAAAGAATAAATATGAAACACTAGGATACCACTTTAACAGAATCTTTTTTATGTCCATAATGGTACTTTAATGTCTTTGCTAGGGACATTTTCAGGTTTATAGCATTATAATAAAACATATAATCTTTCATCTGGTTACCAACTTATGGCTATTGTACTCTAAATTGCTTTAAGATGCCACTGGATTAAATTTGCTGAGGTTTTTATTTTTTAATTTAAATGAAATAAGCTGTGAATCAGATGCTAGGCAAGTGATAAAAGAGATTAGAGGTTGTCTTTATATGGGTTCCATAGTAAGCTGGGATATTTCTCTGGCTTTCAGCAGCTCCAGCTCGTATTCCAAAAGATCACTTTGGAGATACAAACTTTATAGGACTCTTAAGTCAGGAAAATATGGTATAGGCAAAATCACCAAATAGCAAAATGCTTTCTACCTCTGAAGTAGAAGAGAGAGTACTTCAGTATGCTGGGGTTTTATTTGTTTCTTTTTAGATCTGGATAATAGTATTTGAGTACTTAAAATAGAGGCCAGATGGGCAAATCAGGTGAATGATGTATATCTACTTTTAGAAATTCTATTTTTTTAATCATTTCTCCCCTGGGCACACAGCACTGTGCTCATTATATAACAGGCAACATGGATATTGATTTAATGGGGTTTGGTCATTAGTCTATCTCAAAATAAGGAAAGTCCACTTCAGATTTCTGCTTCAGAACTGGTGAATGCTTCCCCACCCAATAACCTTTCCTTCAGGAACACTTGGAATGTACCATGTGGTTGGTACTGGGCACACTAGTCACCCTCAGGGTGAAAGGCAAGTAGGGCACAGCCACACTGTACATAAGATGACCTTTTAAAAATTTAACATATAGTCTATCCAAAGAGATGAAGACTTTCTTTTTTGGGATACTTAAGATGGAGCCAGGGCTTGCACATGCTAGGAAAATGTTCTACTATGGAGCTACATCCTCAGCCCTTGGTTTTTTGAGAGAGAGTCTTGCTATGTAGTACAGGCTGGCCTCAGACTCTCAATCCTCCCACTTCCATCTCCCAAGTGCTGGGATTATAGCATTGGGCCACCATGCTAAGCTAAATTAAAGACCTTTAGCCAATTAAAGCCAAGGCTTCTCAACCTCAGCAGTATTAACATTTGAGGTTGGGTAACTCTGCTGTGTGGGAGAAGAATGTGGCGATCCACTCCCAAGGCAATCCCAAAACAGTCAGCCATTGAAAACCCTATGAGGGTTGCTATGAGTCGGATACCAACTCTACGGCACTTAACAACAACAACAACTCTGCTGTGGGTGGCTGTCTTGTGTATGGAAGTATGCTTAGCAGCATCCCAGCCTCTAGTTCTATAGTTTCCAGCACCAATTTTTCTGCCACAAGGTTTGGCAACTCAAAAATCACCCCACTCTGAGAGTTACTCATATGTTCCTATAATCCCCTGATATGAAGAAAAAGAGCAAAGAATACTGCTGTAGCGCATGCCAATGATCAGCTTATACAGGGAGCTTCTCTTTGAGCCATTTTTTGGACCAATTATGCATTTTATTTATTCAACAATTATTCTTATATTTATGTCATAGGAGCACTCATAGCACAGGAATGGCTTTTTGAGCAAGCTCTCTGTGCTGATTTTTTACAAGAACTCTACAAGGTATACAAAATGAGGATAAGTCAATTAATGTACTTTGGCAGAATGGATTGGGGTCATGAGCCCTCAGCTTATTGACGAGGTAAATGAAACCATAAAAGCCTACCAGAGCTGGGCCATTACTCGGTGACTGAATTTTACCTGAAACCAAGTCTTCATTTTACCCTTGGCCAGGTGTTGATCTACAGCCCTGGCTGAATTGCCTCCCACTCCTTGAAAAACACGTCTTCCATTTACTTCTGTGGATAAATTCATATTTCTTTACAAACTGAAAAAAGTTATTCATTTAGAGACCTGAGCATACTTATGGGCATGGGGTAGCCCCTACTAAGGCACCAAGCCATTTAAATTGCCCCCCACTGGGCATCAGCATCCCCAAGTCACAGACTGCACAGCACAGAGAGCACAAGGATTATAGTTTTCTGCAGTGATGAAAGGGGCCAAGACTTGAAAACAAATGCAACCACCAATTAGACTCCATCAACACTATATTTAATTTAGAGTTCTTAAAACAAACAAGGATTGTTTTATTTAAAATACCTGACTTTTTAAGGCCATTGCCCTTCCGAGTATTTCTTGCTTTTGATCCTAAGGTAACTGGGACTTAACAATTTGGCAATGAAAAATATTATATTTGACAGAATCATGTCTCTTTGACATAGAAAGACAACGAAGAAGCCCAGAAAATCCCCAATACTTTATGTAAATTTCCAAATATTTCTGCCAGTTACACACACACACACACACACACACACACACACACACACACTCACACTCTCTGTATATACTGCTTGTTATTATCCACTAGAGAAATGTCATAACCAATTTATTCACCTTTGGATCCATAGTGCAAAGTCCAATGCCTGGTATAATGTCTTCTCTATTTCTTTAATTTCCTCCTTGTAATTTCTAGCCACTGATCCTATGACTAGCTTTGTAGGCTACATAAAGAAGAGCGCATGCATCTTTTCTAAACACTCAAACACTGTTCTTACAATTCCCCTGTACCTTGGTTTTTTTTAATCCAAATCCCATTTCCTTCCTCTTATGACATAGTTTTGGAGAAAAATATTGGATATACTATGGATGCCAAATGAACCAACAGATCCATCCTAGAAGAAGTGCAACCAAAGTGTTCCTTCAAAGCAAGGATAGCTAGACTGTGTCTTACATATTTGAACATGTAGTCAAGAGGGACCAATCCCTGGAGAAGGATATCATGTTTAGGAGAGTGGCAGGTAAACCAAAATAGGAAGACCCTCAACTAGATGGATTGACACAGTGTTTGCAACAATGAGCTTAAACATAAATAAGATTGTGTGCTTGGCACAGAATTGAGGAATGTTTTATTCTATTGCACATAGGATCACTATGAGTTGGACCCGACTTGATGGGACCTGACAATAACAATTGACACAGTTTCAGGTCGATATGACACATTGATCACTCTATTTGAATGATTCAACAACTTATTTTTCTTCAACTTAAATTCTGCGCTCTCTCCATCCACATACCATGTCCAATGTGATGTTGGCGCATACATGCCCCCCAACTAAAGACTCCATTTCCCAGCTTTCCTTATGTCTGTTATGACTGTGTGGCTCTTTTGGACAATGTATAGGAATGAAAATGCAACTCGTAAGTCATGATCCTAAAGGAGCTGTTCTCCCTTCCCATCCCCATCCTACTGCCTACATTATGGACATTGGTGACAACCCATTGTAGACCATGCAGAAGAGAAGTAACATCTTAGGGTTGGCAGGACAGCAAATTAAGGAGGGGCCTGGATCCCTGGATAATCATACAGAGTAGAATGTCCTATCAGCCGTGGACTTCTTACTCTTAGACAATTGATTTAACAGAGAAATATATGTACTTGATTCCAGCCACATTTGAGCTGTAACTATTACATGCATCTAGACTTACAGTCTAATGGAGCCAGCTCCCCATATTATGATACTAGAAATTAAGCTCAGTATAGAATTTATGTCATTGATTTAGCATTTGCAGAATAGATGGAGAAGACAGAAACATTGTGATAAAGCTAGTGGCTCTTACTATGCCATGTAATATCTCCAAAGACTGCCCATTTTGACAGTACTGATACTGAAGCTTGATTATATTTCTTTATCACAAATCCAGTCCCTCATTTCTCTCCATCATGGTCCTTCATCTGCCATTTAGGGTAGTTTTTCTCCATCCTAACATCTAACCTTCGACTATGTTGACAAGCACGCTTCATGAATTTATTTTTTGTTGTTATCTAAAATGCCAGGCATACTACCATGTGGTATATTATCAGGGATTTCTCCCAAGTTTTATATTCATCCACTTATCAAGTTTTGTTGGACAATTGTTCAATTGTACCCAAAGGGGAAATCCTCTTAATTATTTATTCATAACTGAGTCTTTCATTTTCTTTCTTTCTTTCTTTCTTTCTTTCTTTCTTTCTTCCTTTTTTTTGTCTTGCACTGGGGACTGAACCTAGTACTAGGGGTTGAACCTAGATCTTCACACATGCTTTGCAAGTGCTCTACCCAGGAGCTGAACTTCCAGCCCATTTTTTATTTATTTATTTTTTATCTTGAGACAGGGTCTCCCTAAGTTACCCAGGCTACCTCTGTCCTGGAACCTGTGATCCTCCTACCTCTGCTTCCCAAGTCATTGGGATTACAGGCATGAACCACCATACCTGGCTTCATAACTGAATATTTCTTAATGTTATGCACAGAAAATCATTTTAATATATCTTCATATGAATAAGACATGTAGCTTACATTTTTACTTTTTATCCTGATCCCCTAAATCTAAACCAAGATTCAGCAAACTATGTCCCATAAACCAAATATGGCCCTTCTCTTGTTTTCTTTTTAAATAAAGTTTTACTGCAACATAGTTCCAATAGAATTATATAGGTATTACATGTCTATGGCTGCTTTAGGGCTACAATGCAGAGTTGAATAATTGCTACTAAAAACTATATGACCACTAAGGTAAAAATATTTACTGTCTGACCCTATGAAAAAGTTTGCTAATCCCTATCTAGAAAAGTATATCCCAATCTCTTTTACATTATTGTCCCCCCAAGGAATCTTTGGGGCTGGGAGTTAGCTCAGTTGGTAGAGCACTACACTGCAGTCTCTGAGGTCCCGGGTTCGATCCCCAGCACCACAAAAATGGGAGAAGGGCCTGCAATCCACTCCCAAGGCAATCCCAAAACAGTCAGCCATTGAAAGCCCTATGAGGGTCGCTATGAGCCGGATACCGACTCGAGGGCACCTAACAACAACAACAACAAGGAATCTTTGGGCCTGAGATTTGGCTCAGTTGGTAGAGCACTTCTCTCCATTCTCTGAGGTCCCAATTTCGATTCCCAGCACTATAAAAATGGGAGAAGAATGTGGCAATCCATTTACAAGGCAATCTAAAAACAATCAGCCACTGAAAACCCTATGAGAGTCACTATGAGTCAGACCCATCTTGATGGCACCTAACAACAACAACAAAGGAATCTTTGAGACATTTTGTTTTTAATCATCCTTCTCTAAGAAATTTTAATGTATTATATGTGCATCTATGATTTATACATAAAAATAGTAAAATTTTTAAGTCATCATATTATAGATGCACGTCCATGTTCATCATAGCACATTATTCACAATATTCAAGATAAGGAGACAGCCCAGATATCCATCAAAAGATGAATTGACTAAAAACTGTGGTATATATATGCAATGGAATTTTATTCAGCTGTAAAGAGAAATCAAATTATTTTTAGGAAAATGAATGGAACTAGAGATCATTATTTTAAGTGAAATAAGCCATATTTAGAAAGACAAATACCATGTGTTCTCTCTCATGTGCAGAAGCTAGATTTATTTTTAAAAGAAAAATATATATTTATGTACGTGTGTATATACATATATACATATATACATATATATACATATATACATATATATATATATATATGTAAGAATGGAAAGTAAAAGAGGATATAGTTGGAGAAAGGAGGAGATAGTAGCAGCGGGTGAAAGCAACATGGAGGGATAATAAGGGAATGAATAAGAACAAAGTACATGATATGATTGTATGGAAATGCCATAATGAAACTCATTATATAGCAGACTAATTCAAAAATAATGAATTAAAAAGTACTAAGACTTTTCATCCCCTAAAACAAAAATTTGCTCCATTAGAAGCAATATTATCCCTTTTGAAAACGCGTGCTCACCAGGCACAGTGGCACACACCTGTATTCCCAGAGACTTGGGAGGCAGAGGCAGGAGGATCACAGGTTTGAGACCAGAGGCAGTCTGCAAAATTTATCGAGACCCTGTCTCAAAATGTTAAAAAAGGGGGCCAGGGGTACAGCCCAGTCATCCAGCACTTGCAATGCATGCAACAGTGAGGCCCTGGGTTTAATTCCCAGTACCACAAAAAAAAAAAAAAAAAGGAAAAGAAAAGAAAAGAAAAGGCATGCTCTAGGCTAGTTTCTCCTTAGCAGCATGAATGATATTTCGAATGAAATAATACTTTGTTGTGGGAATCTGTCCTGTGGACTGTAGGAGGTTTAGCAGCATCCCTGGCATCTGCTCACCAGATGCAAATAGCACTCCTTTACACAATCCGCAACAGCCAAAACTGTCTCCAGACAACATTAAATATCCCCTACTGGGGACAGCACAGGGTGAGGCAAAATCCCCCAGTTGAGAATAACTTATTCTAGAGAACATCATCAAACAAACAAATAAATAAATAAATAAATAGGTCTAATTTATATTACTGTCATTCACTTAATGTTTTTCTTTATAATATTTACCATCATGTATCTTCTTACTTGCTGGCAGCTGTAGCCCGGTGGCATCCGATCCCATCAGATCTCGGAAGCTAAGTAGGGTCGGGCCTGGTTAGTACTTGGATTGGAGACTATCTCGGAACAGCAGGTGCTGTACGCTTGGGAGATGGACCCAGCAACCCACTCCCAAAAATCAATCCACCATTGAAAACCCAATGAACAGCAGAGAAGCACTGACAATAGTGTTTCGCCTGTTGTACATAGGGTCGCTATAAGTTGGATACTGACTCGAGGGCACCTAACAACGACATTTATTTCAGCTTCTTAAAAGGAATCACAAACTACATCTCTACTTTATTCTAAATTTTCTTCCAAAATTGACATTATATTCATTGGTTAAGAGTTGATGGAATCCCTTTGCTTGTCTCCAACCATCTATGACATCACCTATTTTAAGAAGGTTCTTTAAAAACTAGTCAAGGATTGAAGTAAACTTATTTAACAATTATTTCAGTGTGTTTCTTCCAAGCCAGAAAAATTGAGCTTTTAGAATGTAATTGTCACTAGTTCTTTTCATGTATTGAGCTTCCATTCTCCATTAGCATAGGTCATTCTACCAGTTGATTTGTCAGGATTATTCTCAGTGTCAGGAAACCAAAGGAAAAAAAAAACTATGGATGAAATTGGCTTTCTTTGTCATTGAGCATGCCAATCAATTCCTAGGATTTTTTTATTGTTGTTATTGTTGTTGTTGTTGTTGTTGTTTTGCTGTGAAGAAAAATATGCTTAGTTGCCACTCAGCCTCATCATATCATGTAGGATTGTCTTAGAAATAAAATGGCAGGCAAGATGTATCTATTTCTGAGTGATAAACACATAGCATCTCAGGATCCTGCATTCTTTATGATTATCAGGAGGAAAGACTGGGAACAGGCAAATCCATAAAAGGAAAGATGTGCTTAATTTCCACTTTCTTATAGAAACGTGTTTATAAGGAATCAAGATCTTTAGCACATCCCTAACATTTCTGTGTAATTTGTTGGGACTTGGCTTTTACAAGAGAATGATCCAAAGGAAAAATAAAATGACCTTTAGTATTTCTTGAAGCCTTGGGAACAAGGACAAACATAAGTGATTTGAGAGACAATTGCAAGTCATTGCCAACCTGAAAGGTGGTATTGTGGGCTACATGAATCAGTCTTGGTCTTCCCAGCCAGTTTTTCCATCCATCAGGCAAAGCCTACGTTTAACATCATAACACTGACTACATACTCAAAATGCAATGAATTAGGACTTTTTCCCTATCCTATCTGCATCAAATAATGGAAAAATATAAATGTCTACACTGAAAAATACTCACTACCTTGTTGTGGTGTTAGGTGCCGTTGAGTCGAGTCCGACTCATAACGACCCTATGTACAGCAGATCGAAACACTTGCCGATTCTGTGCCAGGCAAACCATCTTATTTATGTTTAAGCCCATTGTTGCAGACACTGTGTTAATCCATCTGGTGGAGGGTTTTCCTCTTTTCTGTTGACCTGCCACTCTTCCAAACATGATGTCCTTCTCCAGGGATTGTTCTCTCCTGACTCCATGTCCGAAATATGTAAGACGCAGTTTGGCCATTTTTGCTTCCAAGGAGCACTCTGGTTGTACCTCTTCTCTTACTCTGTGATTTTTTAAAAATAAATCATAAAATGTTTATTCAGGCTTCTTGAAGCCAGAAATTGATGCTTCACCAGCTGTAATGTTTGGGCATGATTGAATGACCAAGATTACAATGCAAGAGTTCTGTCTTGTGCTATGGTTATATTGTCATATGCTTTGCGGTACTAGCTTCTATGTGTGGTCATTTTATTGCAATAGTCTCCTTCCCTAAACTATGGCTCTGATAACTTTATTTCTTACATATATGCTTCGATTCATAAAATCTCATCCCTGTATCATAGGAATAAAATGAGCTCTGAACTCCAAGTACAAAGACTTCAGTTGTTATTCAAGTTATTCATCAGCCATATGACATTGAGTAAGGCCTTTCTCTTCACTATTCTTAAATCTCTTCCCTTAACATACTAGGAATATTACTGGATCATGTTACTCAAACGATCATGTAATGGTAATAGGTATGGCTGGATCCAAAGGTCCAACAATATTGTCAGAACTCTACCACTTTCCATATCTCAGCTCTATCTTTCCACTGGTAGGCTCTTTGCAAAAGGGAACCTAATAACTAAAGGCTTACACTTTCCCAGATCTAGTCCTGACAGAGATAGAAGATACCTCATTTTGTGATTTCTAGCACAAGTTCTAGAACTAAGCCTTGTTTCCTATCTTGTATCATGTGTCTGTCCATGAACAGTTACCATGGGCAGGGCAATTGGGTGATTCATCTATGGCTGTATTATTGGCATTCTTTGGGGCCACAGGTCATTAGGACTACACAAAATGAGATAGGAAAATTCTCCAAAAAGGATACTAAGATATTACTACAGAAGAAGAATCCACTGAAATGAACATCTATGCTGGACACACGAGAGAAGTCTATGCAGGTAAAAAGCTAGCTCCTGTTTTGGTGTAAATATCCCCTACTAAATATTCCCTTCCCATCCCTCTCCCTCCACAGGGATCACCTGGGATACCAGTCTTCCCACCAAAGCTGATTTGTAATCTTTTAGAAGATACCTCACCCTCAGAATTCCTATATCCATCACTGTAGGTGCTTCTCTGAAAGCTGAGTCTTCTCTTAGAAGCTCATCAAAGGAGGGAATCATTTGTGCATATCCCCAAGTAAGTAAATTATTAGCCCTATAGAGTAGTGACTGTTGTTCTATACCATCATTTTCACCTGCCATTACTGCAAATAACCATGCTGTAGAAATTACAGAACTCATCAAAACTCTTGTCTCTGCTAACTGGGGACCAGAGGACCCTTCTTTGGGGACTACTGTTTAATACCAAGGTGTACCTTATTCCACGTATAGCTTCTGCTCTACTATGTAGTTCTAACATGCAACCTCTCCCATAATACTACAAGGCCATCATCTGTAACCCAGAAGGGAGTCTTACCTTTTGGCTTATTTGCAGGGCATCTGCTGCTATGTTGGCCATGAACCAATATGCAGCCTCCCACTCTGGATCTCAGTTCCCTCTTTTAAAAGAAAAAGATGAAATTGTATGTACTTCTTTTTTATTGAGTCATGTAAAGTGTGTTTCATATGAAAGGTGAGAAGTAGCAACGTACACCAAAGAAATCCTTCAGGTCAGGAGATGTGTAAGCATCATCTTGTAATTCCAGAGACAGAAACGACCCCTGAGACTGTGACTCCACTGTCAGTCAAATGGTACAAGAGGTCAAGGGCCTTCTTGGTAGTGTTTCACATCCCGGCATATGAGCTACCACAAAATCTGCTTGACCTTCCACTATATCCATTCCCTTGCCCATGCCCAGGATCAGCCCTTACCAGGTAGCACCTCCACTCCCAGCATCTTACTCCTATGCACCTCAGAAGCACATATCTCACCTAGGTGTGTGCTCAGGAGGGAGACAAGTTCCCCGTGTCCAGAGTTACCAGAAGGTGGGTCAGGGCCATCTATTCATACACAAGGATAGCCATATTCCCCACTGTGAGGCACAGGATGAATCACTGGCCAAAACACAGATTTTATTTCTCTGAATAAAAATCTTTATAGTTCTCTGAGGCTGAGTGTGACTGTAGAAAGTAATGGAGTTTAAAATTTTATTGAACTTTTTAATTGATAATGCATTTATGCATCTCAAAAACAAATTTATAATATACATAGCAGGTCCTCAATGGCACAATCCAAGTATATACAAATTTTAGTTGCCACAGTCTACTTCATTGCAAATATATTTTTCACCAACATAGATGGCAACTATACACATGGAAGTCACCAGATGGAACAAATAGGAACCAAACTGACTACACTTGTGGAAAGAGATGATGGAAAAGCTCAATATTAAAAGTCAGAACAAGACCATATCCTGATTGTGGATCAGATCATCAACTGCTCATATGCAAGTTCAAACTGAAACTAAAGAAAAATACAACAAGTGTATGAGATCCAAGGTATGAACTTGAGTATATCCCATCTGAGTTCAGAGACCACCTCAAGAACAGATTTGATAGTTGAAGTCCAGATGAGTTTGTGGCATAACATCAAAGACACCACTCATGAGGAAAGAAAAAGGTTATTAAGAAGACAGGGAAAAAAGAAAAGACCAAATCATATCTCAAAAGAGATTCTGAAACTTCCCTTTGATTGATGATCAATAAGGCAAAAGGAAGGCATGAGAAAGTTAAAGAACTAAACAGAAAATTTCAAAAGGCAGCTCAAGAAGACAAAATCAAATATTATAATGACATGTGAAAGAGATGTAGATAGAAAATCAAAAGGGAAGACCACATGCTGTTTTTCGCAAGCTTAAGGAATTGGAGAAAAATTCAAGCCTAGAGTGATAATAGTGAAGGATTCTACAAGGAAATATTAAACAATGCAGGAGACATTAAAAGAAGATGGGTGGAATACACAGTCATTCATTATACCAAAAAGAATTAGTGGATAACCAATCATTTCAAGAGGTTGCATTTGATCTGGAACCAATGGTGCTGACAAAGGACAAAGTTGAAGCTGCCTTAAAGGAATTGGCAAAACACAAAGCACCAGAAATTGATGGAATACCAATAGAGATGTTTCAACAAATAGATACAGCACTGGAGGTGCTCACTTGTTTATGCTAAGAGATTCGGAAAACAGCTACCTGGCCAACTGACTGGAAGAGATCCATATTTGTGCCTACTTCCAAGAAAAGGGATCCAACCAAATGTAGAAATAATCAAACAATATCATTAATACCATATGCAAGTAAAATTTTGTTGAAGATCATTCAAAAATGATTGTAGCATTATATAGATGGGGAACTGCTGGAAAACCAAACTGGATTCAAAAGAGGGCAAGAAACCAAGAACATCATTGCTGATGTCAGATGGATATTAGCCAAAAGCAGAGAACACCAAAAAGATGTCTACCTATGTTTTATCTACCATTCAAAGGCATTTTACTGTGTGGATCATAATAAATTATGGATAACATTGCAAACACAGGAATATCAGAGCACTTAATTGTACTGATGAGGACTCTATGCATGGACCAGGAGGCAGTTGTTAAAACAGAACAAGGAAACATTGCCTGCTTTAAAGTCAGGAAATGTGTAAGTCAGGGCTGTATTCTTTTACCACACCTCTTGAATCTCTATGCTGAGTTAACAATCTTAGAAGCTGGGCTTTATGAGGAAGAATGTGGCTTCATGATTGGAGGAAGACTCATTAACAATCTGAGCTATACAGATGATGCAACTCTGCTTGCTGAAAGTGAAGAGGATCTGTAACATTTACTGATGGAGAGCAAAGAACATAGCCTTCAGTATGAATTGTACCTCAATGTCAGTAAAACAAAAATCCTTACAACTGGGTCAGTACACAGCTTCATGATAAATGGAGAAAAGACTGAGGTTGTCCATGATTTTGTTTTACATGGTTTTACAATCACCACCCATGGAAATAGCAGTCAAGAAATCAAAAGATGAACTGCATTGGGAAAAGCTGTTGCAAAAGACCTATTTAGAGTGCTGAAAAGTAAAGATGTTACATTAAAGACACAGGTGCACTTGACTCATGCCATGATATTTTCAGTTGCATCTTATGGTTATGAAAGTTGGATCTTATATAAGGGAGACAGGAGAAGAATTGATGCTTTTGAATTATGGTGCTGGACACAAATATTGAATATACCATGCACTGCAAAAAGAACTAACAGATCTGTCCTAGAAGTGGTGCAACCAGAGTGGTCCTTGGAACCAAGGATGTCTAGACTGCATCTCAGTATTTTGGAAGTGTTGTCAAGAGTGACCAATCCCTGGAGAATGACATCATGTTTGGGAGAGTGACAGGTCAATGAAATAAGAGAAAACCCAAAATTAGATGGACTGACTCATCATCTGCAACACTGGGCTTAAACATAAAAAAGAAAAAGTCATGTGCTGGCAAAGGATAGGGGAGTGTTTTGTTCTGTCATACATAGGGTTACTATGAGTTGGACCCAATTTGTGGCACCTAACAACAACAGTTTGATTAAGCCAGTCCCCTAATCATAATGATTATATTTTGGTTACCACAAAGTAATAACTGTGAATAACTGAATAGTGTGCAAAGTTTGCTGCTAGCTCTTCAGTGCACAAATCACTACATAAGAATAGATGTGTATCATATCAGTGAGGAGTCATGCCACTTTTTCAAAATTGTTGGAAATCATTCACTGTGTGTCTGAAATTTAGTTCATGGCATATTTTTTATTGATAGACAGTAAAGCAAATAATTGCATTGTCTTCCTGACTTCCACTGATAAATCTACATGGCATTTATAATAATGGATAATGTAAATGGGGAACTGGCCAGAAAAAATGAAAATACAAAGGAAAACCAAAAATGAATAAAGATGGCTGCAAAAATGGAGCTCAACATAATGAAGTTGAGAGAAGCAATATGTGATCATGGGAATGAAAGCATTTCTTACCATTCTAGGAATCTAAATATCCAGCTGAGAGCTGTGGCTCTGTGTTATAGTGATTACCTAGCCTATGTTAGGCCTTGTGTTTGATCCCCAGCACTGCAAATAATTTAAAAATAAATACACAAATACAGGAACTTAACACAGGTAAAATTAGTGGCATTAATGAGAAAATGAAAGAGGGCAAAGATATCACAGAGAAAATGATGCCTACATAACATTTACAAAAAACACTTGGAGATCTCTCATGATATTAAAAGAGGAAAGGATAAAATGTTAAAAGCTAATCAAAACTTAGAAATGAGGATGGTAATTTCCCAAGGCACAGTAAACATGTTTGCTTTATGTGGTAAATTATATGCCTAGAAGGTCAGCATTGCCCAAACTATTCTTGGTAATTTTTCTTATGAAGAAATGAAACACTAAATGCTCCTATTAATTGTTGTTGTTATTGTTGTTAGGTGCCATCCAGTTGAGTCCAACTCATAGCAACCATAGGTACAACAGAATGAAACACTCTCTAACACAGTGCCATGCCCAGCACTGTATCAGTATTTCTCTGCTATTCATAGGGTTTTCAATTGTTGATTGTTTCAGGATTGTTTTCAGGAGTGGGCTTCCAGGTCTTCCTCATATTTTTTCAGTGCTTGGTATCCAGGGCCTCAGAGCATCCAGAGAAAGCACTCTACCAACTGAGCTAAATCCCAGCCCAAAATACTAATTACAACATACCAAATTTTAATTTTACTACTTTTTAAATGTCCTTATATATTTACAAGCAACAAGAGAGGTTTTTAAGGACACAGGACAATCATAATGACTTCACTGATGATTAAGACTGCTTTTGTGCTTAGTTTGCAGACATTTTATGGTTCCATACTACTATCTATTGTTGGGTCCTAAAGGCTTTCTTGAAGGATGGCCCTTGAGGCAAATCTTCCATTATCTGCTTGTAACATAAAGGAGAATCTCATTTAGGCTTTTTTCCAGCCTTAACCACTAGTTGAGGAGGAAGTGGCCATAATGAACCCCTTGGGGCTTGGAGTTGCCTTAAAATTTGACTAGGGGAAGCAGCAAGTGCCTTGGGTACATTTTGCCATGAGCATGGATGGCTCCTATGTCCCTCTTACGGGAACTCCTCCCAACTTCTTCAATTCAACAGGAGTCAGGAATATCTTAATCAGACCCAGCCTTTATCCAACTTTTCTACTAGCTGTGCTCTGTCATCTCAGAAAGGTGGCTCGTTTTCATTTGCTCATAACTACCGTGGGTGGCACCCCATGTTGTTCTTTTCAGAGCACACTGTGACCCAACAGAGCAAGGCTCTACCTCTTGTGGAATTTCAGGGAAGCTAGCACAACATGGAGGGAGAATTTCCTTTTGGTCAGCAAGAAGTATTAATTCCAATGAGTTGACTTGGTCTTTCCTCTTTGATTTATGCCTTTAACTTACACTAGTCTGTTTCAAATGAAGGATCCCTTGAAAAGTACAATTGGATTGCTGGCTCCCAGAACCAAAACAAGGGTGTTTACCCAGTGGCCAGATCTCAGCAAAGTCTCTTATAATAACCAACCTCTATGCTTCTTTGCTCTCCCAGGAGGCCACAGCAGTGAGTAGCAATGTGGGTGGTCCTGTGAGGCTCCAGAGGGACTCCAGCCCTCAGATCTGTCTTAGACTTTGATGGCTGGGAGGATGGGCCCAAACTGAAGCTCAGCAGTTGCCTGATAGGGGAAAGAACAGAGCTGCTGAGGCCTGCAGCGCCTCTGGATTCTGAGACACCATACTGTGAGGCCACCCAGGTGGCAGAGTGGAGGCAGCTTCCTTGACTCTAGTCTCTGCTGCAAGGGTAGCTGGGATTTAAGCTGCTTGGGAAATGACAGCTGTGGCTGCAGATGCCCTGGGGAATGGTTGGGGGGTTACTAATCACAAGATCTGTCCCTGCTGTTCCAATTCCTTTTTTTTTTTTCCTTAGCAAATGTAATCATAGTCATATTAAGAGGTTATGGCTCTCCAGTGTTGTTTTCTTCCAGGAACCTGCCAGTATATTGCTGAGAAGGAGCTCTACGTCATTTCCAGTACATATCTGACATTTACCTCTGGCCCTCCTTTGGCTGCCAGTTGCTCACTGATCCCAAATTTCAATACTCAGATGCACCCCACCTCCTCCTGACTATCCCAGATCACCTGGATTCTTCCTACTCAGACTTGCTTACTAGGATTACTCTCTTCCCTGCTGGTCTAAAATTCCTTATGGGCAGGGACTATCCGGCTTATCTTTGCTGTTGTTGTTGTTGTTGGGTGCCAGTTGAGTCAGTGTCCGACTCATAGGGACCCTACATACAAGTGAAGCAGTATTGTTACTGCTTCTCTGCTATTCATAGAGTTTTCAATGGTGGGTTGATTTTTAGGAGTGGGTTGCCAGGTTCTTCTCCCAAGCCTACAGTCTCTGGTGTTCCCAGGTGGTCTCCCATCCAAATACTAACCAGGCCTGACTCTGCATAGCTTCCAAGATCTGAAGGGATCAGATGCGACAATGCTATGGCTGCAGGCTTATCTTTATATTCCTTAAATTATCTAGAACTGGGATACACTCATAGTGCTTGCTTTGCCACAGGGGCCATGTTCCTTCCCTATTCAGATTCTCAGCTTTCTTTACTACAAAATGAGGCAGTTGAAATAAATGGTCCTTCACGTCCCACCAAGCATATAATGCAGAGCAAAATATTTCCCAAAGGTGCTTTTACTAGCTACTGTTAATACAGGTGAACTATCATCTTTGAGATTGTTTTTGTTTTTGGAAAGGAGGATACTGTAGTTTGGATGGTGAATGTCCCCCAAAGCCCATGTGTCAAAGGTTTGGTTCTCTGGGTAGTGCTGTTAGGAGACTGTGAACCTTCAGGAGGAGGCCTTAGTGAGAGGTCCTTAGGTCATCCCTTAAAAAGCATTGGGGGATCCTAGCCCCTTCCTCTTTCTCTTTTGCTTCCTGCTTCTGAGGTAAGCAATTCGCTTCACCACATGCTTCCCACAATTGCCTTCTAGCATTGCCATCAGAGGCACAAAACTGTGGGTCTATCCAATCATGGACTGGGACCCTCAGAACTGTGAGACAAAATAAATATTTTCTCTTTATAAGTTAGTTGACTCAGGTATTTCATTACAGTGATAGAAAGCTCTCCACCACAGGGGATAATCCCATTTTCTATAAGCTAAATCAGCATTAAGTATTTATTAACTACCAATATTCTATTACATTACTGTCAGCATTCTTTGGCATACATACAATAACTTTATAAAGTGGGAACTATAATTTTTGTCATAACCTAAATGAGAAAACAGGCTTATAGAAATGAAATAATTGGTCCAACATCACAGAGTTAAAAAACAGACTAGTTAGTTAACCTTTGAACTTAAGCAAGCTAAGTTGCCTTTCCTGAGCTTGGAAGAAATGAACGCTTTGTAACTCAGCACTGGAATAGTTCCCCAGTTTTCAGCCATTTTCTTTGCCAGGACCAAAGTCTATGATGCTCTGAAGGGCATTTAAAGTCCTCTGTGGGATCTGACCTTGAGGTAACCTTTAACTTCCATGTTCAGTAAGCATAACTTAGAACCATACATTTTTCAGATTTATACAGAATCTGCTGTGCTTTTCCTAGGCTTACACTGAAAATGCCTCTCTTCAGGGATGTATAAACTCCCCTAATGTAAATCATTTTCCTTTTTTGAAATCCCAACTCCAATGATGGTACTTCTGGGAAAACATCTTGTTACCATTCCTTGCACTTTCCTCTAAATGTACCTCAGTAATCCTCACACATGGACTCAGCAGAGGAAGACTTTGCCGTGGGCAGGCAAGGACTGTGAGCATGGGGGCGGGGGCAGGAGGAACATGGTCAGGGACTAGATTGCCTCCTAAGAACACTTCACATTCCTTATTCCTGTTAGCTGACAACCTAATTGGGCTGGAGAATAAATAATATGAGAAGAAAGGTAGGCTGGGGTCATATTTTGAAACCTTGAATGGCAAACTGAGGTGTCCAGACTTCATACAGTGGCCCAGCTCTGTTCTGGGTGGCTCTCTGATGGGCTACCCACCCTCTGAAGCTCCTGCTTAGAGTGAACCTCCCAGTCCTACTGAATTCCAGGAATTCACACTTTAACAAGCCCTCTAGGTGATGTGGAAGCACCCTGAAATTTGAGAAACTGTGCTGTAAAATTTAGAGCATACGGATGAGACTTGAGGGTACACTGACTTTGGGGATTTACTTGGGAAGATCATTCTGGTGGCAATATGGACAAGGCACTGAAGGCAACTGAGGGAGAGCTGAGGACTCCAGCAATGTCATCAAAGACAATGACTCCAAGCAGGACACTGGGAACATGCCTATAATTCCAGCATCTCAGGAGGCTGAGGGGGTTGGATAGCAAGTTCAAGGCCAAGGCAGCTTGTTCAACACTATAAAAACCTGTCTAAATAAATAAATAAATAAATAAGGGCTGAGGTCCAGCTCAGTGGTGCAGCTCTTGCCTAGCATGTGAGAAGTTCAGTGTTCAGCCCTCTAGGACTTGAAAGAAAAAAAAGATAATGAGTCTACAGTGCAGCCCTTGACATTGATCATATCCTGATCTTGACAGCTAGAACCTTTAGGCATAATCTCCTGTGACTTATATATCTTCCTCTTTATCAGGTCTCTATGTGTTAAAAGGGGCGGGATTTAGCTCAGTTGGTAGAGCGCTGCTCTGCAGTCTCTGAGATCCCAAGTTCGATTCCCAGCACCACAAAAACGGGAGAAGGACATGGCAACCCACTCCCAAGGCAATCCCGATACAATCTGCAATTGAAAACCCTATGAGGGTCGCTATGAGTCGGGCACAACTCAATGGCACCTAACAACAACAACAACATGTGTTAAAAACCACTGGACTTCATCATCAGTATCTGTTCCATCTAAACCAGTTAATCCACAGGATTATAGTGGCAAATTTTTTTTAACATAATAATATTTATCTCCAAAAAAAGCACATCATCATCTTTCAGCTACTCTTCCCATACACTGTAGGACCATCAAGACAGACATAGTTATCTTTACTTTAAATATGAGGAAACTGGGCCCACATTTACTATGCAGTGCATGAAGGGCTAAAACTTGACTAGTATTGAGCTCTCCTGACAGCAGGCCAGGACTTTTATTTTTTAGGTAGCAACCAGGGGATTAAGGCCACTTCCTTTTGATTAAATATAAAGAGCAGATACTCAGGTCTCCCAAGGCACATTGCAGCTGCAGTGAAACCTTAAGTTGTAATGAGAATGTTCAAATAGTGCCCTGTATTTCACAAAATATATAGAAATGAGGGAAAGGTGGCTTGAAGGAACTCCCGGCTTTGCAAGTCTCATGGAACACGGATAGGTAAAGCTGGCTCGGAAGGTTTCTTCAAATGGCACTTAGTGAGTGGGGAGAACAGAATCCTGATGGAGAGAGCACATGACTTAGCATCATTAGTGTCTCCCTGGGTTTGGTAGTGCCTGAATCGTTAGGGTATTGGAAAGGCATGAGAAAGTAATGAGCGATGGAAAAGAATGAAGGGGGAAATAACAGTGCATCTTTTCAGCTTTCCCTCTATACCCACCAGATCACACTGTCTAACCCAAGGAGGATTCAATCAGCTGCAAATTACCCACTACCTATGTCATATACCACTCTGGAATTCTTCTAGCATCTTATTCTTTTGCAATTATTGGCCCACATTTAAAATTGGCAAGTGATATCCATACAACAGAAACTTACCTAAGATTCAAAAACTAGACTTATTAGCAACAGAAGTTGAACATGTGTTTAACATGCACAAGACCCCAGGAAAGAGTAGGAAGGAAGAAGGAAGGAAGGAAGGAAGGAAGGAAGGAAGGAAGGAAGCCAGCCAGCTAGCCAGCCTGGCATGTTAAGGAGCTAGCTACTACTGGCTGAGTTCCATCATAATTTCACTTTTTATCAGGGTTGTTTGTAAGATGCAGTACTGTTGGTCTTTTGGGGAAGGACCTGGAAACCCACTCTAAAAAAGCAATCAGCCATTGAAAATCCTATGAATAGCAGAGAAGCACTAATACTATTTCTCCTGTTGTACATAGGGTTGCTATGAGTTGGATACCAACTCGATGGCACCTAACAACAACACTGTTGGTTTAACCATTTCCCTAAGGAGAGAGAGACCTGAATAGTGAGCAACTGTTTGGAGACAAGCATCTCTGAGGCATCTGAACATCCAGTGCTAGTGTCAGATGGCACTAGTGTCACATGGCAATCATTTAAGCTGCATGAATGGTGAAATGCAAAGCAGCACAAAGAAGGCTACTGAAGGTAAAACTTTTGATTTCAGACAGGGAAAATACAAGGTGAGCTTCCAGCATCTTTTAGTACTTGAAAGTAAAAAAAGTACTCTAAAAAGCACTTTTTGCAAATTTATTTTATTATTTTATTTGCAATGCTGGGGATGGAACCCAGAACCACATGCATTCTGGCCAAATGCTCTACTACTAAGCTATATCCTCAGCCCCCAAAGCACTTTTTGACTGATCCAGAAATCATTAATAAACAAAAGGATGGAGCATGTCAAAGGGTCACAGGAACCAACCTAAACAAGTTCTCAAAAACCAAATCTTGAACAGTTCAAGCAATAAAATAACATAATATTTGATTGTAACCCAAAGTATACAATAAATATGCAGGAGTCTATACTGAACAAATTATTCAAGAAGTAAATAAATGGGGAGGATTAAATGTTTCCTAGAGAATAATTACAAGTAGGATATGTAAGTACTTTTTTCTACAGGGGGTGAGCGTATGCTCTGCTCCCCTAAAATGTAGGCTGTTAGTGACTCGCTTCCACAGAATATAGCAGGAAATGGGAAAATAGTAACTTTACAGTGGAGAAATCTGGCAAGTAGCATCTTAATAAAGTAACAAGGGCTACCACCATCAATCATACTCTATGGGTGCTATAGGTGCCCGGAGATGTGAGAGCCAGGACACTTCATTTCTCTGCTATTCTCCCCATATACCACAACCTCAGTCTATGCATGAGAAAAACCAGAGACAGACCCAGACACTTTATAGGACACCTAGCCAAGGCTCCTCAAAACTGTCAAAATCTTGAAACACTAGGAAAAACTGAGAGACTGTCATAGACCGAAAGGGCATGGGAGATATGACAACTAAATACAATGTGGTATGTTGGGCCAGCCCTTGGAACAAAGACTATGAATCAGGAAAATAAATATGAGTTGGGGCCATAACTGGGTGCCATCTTGAGAGGAAACATATTGTGTGAGACTGAACTACACTGAGTACCTGAAAACCAGAGAGCCTGGGGGTGACCTGCCACAATCCCAGTGGGCAGCACAGTTGTAGCAGGCAGTTCCAGAGGGCAGGGAGGTGGGACTTGGACATGTTGAGAGGTTTGGGCAGCAGAAGGTTCAGGAAAAGGAGGATGGTAGCCACACCCCACCCTCCCACCCCATCCCACACTCAAACTTCTCACACCTCAACCCGATTCCCACCCACTCAACCCCTATCCACTTATGTTCCCCCACCCCCAGAGAAGAGGAGAAAACTCCACCTCCTGATAGGAACTATAGAGACACCTCTGGCAAAGGTCAGATAAGAGACTCCTTCTTCAGCTGACCACTGCCTCCACCTAACAAACTCCACTGTTAGAGGATGCAAAAAGAAGCTACCCTAGTACTTTCTTTTTTCTTTTATTATTGGTAATTTTTAATGTACAGCTTAATGGGTTTCACTATGACATTCCCATATATGCATTTCATTGTACATTGCTCACATAACTTCCTCCTTACCCTCTCATGATCCTCCCCTATCCCCATGTCTCCACCAATGGTCTTCTTTCTACTTGAATGTCATTTTGTGAGAATATTTATCTATATATGTGCACACCAATTTCGATACTTTTTTACATCCTCAGCAGTATTAGGTAAGTGACCCATTCTGTTTACATTATTGTTACCCTTTGGTATTATTAATTTTTTAATTTTAGCTATTCTAGTAGGGCTTTTTTCTTTTTCTATCTTCCCCTTTTTTCCCACAATACAAATAAAGTTATGCTGCCTACATAGAGAATTACCTCTCCCCCTTCATCCTTCCTCATTGGCCCTCCTCCCCTTCTGTCTTATCCAATCATTGCTTCCCTCTGCTAGATCCCTCCTTTGTTCTTTTCACTCCTTAAATTGTCCCTTCTACACTAAGTTTTAATTATGTTTTAATTATGTTTTTATTATGTTTCAAGTTTGACTCAGCTCTCACGTATGAGTGAGAATATATGGTATTTCTCTTTTTGGGCTTGTGTACATTCACTTAAGATGATGTTCTCCAATTCCATCCATTTTGTTACAAATGACATTAATTCATTTTTTTAATTGCTGACTAATATTCCATTGTGTATATGTACCATAATTTTTTTTTATCCATTCTTCTGTTGATGGGCACTTTGGTTGATTCCATATCCTTGCTATTGTAAAAAGTGCTGGATTGAATATGGAGATGCAGGTGTCTCTGTGGTATGATGACTCCTCTCCCTTTGGGCATATTCCCAGCAGTGGTATAACTGGGTCATATGGCAGTTCTAGTTTTAGTTTTCTGAGGTATGTCCATATTGATTTCCAAAGTGGTTGAACCAATTTACAGCCCCACCAACAATGTAAAAGGGTTCCCTTTTCTCCATAATCTCAGCAACATTTGTTGTTATTTGTGTTATTGATCTTGGCCATTCTTACTGAAGTAAGGAGGAATCTCCAAGTTGTTTTG
This sequence comes from Pedetes capensis, assembly GCA_007922755.1. Classification (NCBI taxonomy): domain Eukaryota; kingdom Metazoa; phylum Chordata; class Mammalia; order Rodentia; family Pedetidae; genus Pedetes; species Pedetes capensis. The sequence goes on from VMDO01019583.1 coordinate 26,591, forward strand.
ATTTGCATTTCCCGAATGGCTAGGGATACTGAGTATTTTTTCATGTGTTTCATGGCCTTACGAACTTCTTCATTTGAGAACTGTCTACTCAGTTCCTTTGCCCACTTGTATATTAGATTATTTGTTGTCTTGGCAGTTGCTTTCTTGAGTTCTTTGTAAATTCTGGAAATTAGAGCTCTGTCCGATGTATAGGATGTGAAAATTTTCTCCCATTCAGTGGGGACTTCCTTGAATCTGTTGATTGTTTCCTTTGCTGCACAAAACCTTTTTAATTTCATGTAATCCCATTTATCTATTCTTGTTGCAATTTCCTGAGCAACTGGAATCTTATTAAGGAAATGCTCTCCTATGCCTATATGTTGGAATGTATTGCCTATCTTTTCTTCTAGTAATTTTAAGGTTTCTGGTTTCATGTTGAGGTCTTCTATCCATTTAGAATTAAGTCTTGTGCATATTGAGAGTTGCAGGTCTGTCTTCATTTTTCTGCAAGGGGATATCCAAGTTTTCCAGCACCATTTGTAGAAAAGGCTATCCTTTGTCCACTTTGGATGCTTTGCTCCTTTGTCGAAAATCAGGTGGCTATAGATGCATTGATAATCTCTGGGCCTTCTGTTATACTGATCTTCAGGCCTATTTTTGTGCCAGTACCAAGCTGTTTTTGCTACTACAGCCCTGTAATATAAAGTCAGGGAATGTGATCCCACCTGCACTAGTTTTGCAACTTAAGAGTGTTTTGGCTATACTTGGTCTTTTGTGTGTCCATATGGATTTTTGGATCATTTTTCCATATCTGTAAAGTCTGTCATTGGAATTCTAATGGGAATTGCATTAAATCTATAGATTGTTTTTGGTAGTATAGCCATTTTTAAAATATTGATTCCCCCAATCTATGAGCAAGAGAGGTCCTTTCACCTTTCAGTGCCCTCTATAATTTCTTTCTTAAATGTTTTTAAGTTTTCCTTGTAGAGATCTGCAGGTTAGATTGATTCCTAGGTATTTAAGTTTTTGGTGGGCTATCATGAAAGGGATTATAGCTTTAAATTCCTTCTCTTCCAGCTCACAGTTGGTGTAAAGGAAGGCTACTGATTTTTGAGTGTTAATTTTGTATCCTGCCACTCTGCTAAAGGAGTTGGTTAGATCTAAAAGTTTTCTGGATGACGTTTTTGGGTCCTTTAGGTAAAGTATCATGTCATCCACAAATAAGGATAATTTGACCTCTTCTTTGCCTATCTGTTCTTTTTTCTTTTTCTTTTTTTCTTAGTTTCCTGCTGTACTTGGAATTGAACGTAGGGCTTTGCATGTGGCATGTGCTGTACCACTATTCAATACACCTTGGCCTTTCCTTATTTTTAATTTAAGACAGCATCTTCAGCTATATAGGCTTCCTCTGGCCTGGGGCTCAAGATCCTCCTGCCTCAGCCCTCTAAGAGGCTAGGATTGCAGGTATACATCATAATGTCTGGTTCTTTTTCTTTTTCTTTTCCTCTTTTCATCATTAATTTTGTTTTCCTCATTTATCTTTTTTCTAATGTAAATTTTATCAGTTTTCTTTTTCAGCTTTTGCTGTCAATAAATCTCTTTTCTATTTCCTATATACAGTTTCTTCTTTTTTATAAAGATTTCTTAGCCTTTTTACTTATTATTTTTCTTAAGCTTATCTAATTTTCTTTATACATTATTCTCTTTATTGTGAAATTGACTTTTTAAGAACTTTTGCTCTTTCCTCTCCTTCTTCATAACATTCATTGCCTTCCTAGGTATTCTTTGCCTTTCTTTTACTGCTTCCTTCTCCTTTCTCTGCCCCACACTCCCTTTATTTCAGGCAATAACTAATTTTACATTCACCCTAAATAATTTGTAACTTCCTAGCTTAATCTATATTATTGTCTCCATTCTCTGTTCTATGGGCAGTGGTGGAGTTGGGTGTAAGTAATTAAGTGCATTTCCATATCTGGTTTGGTGAGGAATTGTACCTATTACAATGGTTACTCTTCTCTTCTGAGATTGGTACTGCTGATTGAGATCTCAAGAGGAAGTCACTCACTAAGAACATCTCCAAACAAAACAGGAAGAGTTATCCATCCAAACAGACACAAAAGTTACAAAACAGAAATACAAGAAACATGAAAAAACAAGGCAACATGTCTCCTCCTAACCACTGAATCCAAAGATACTTGTATGTTTGAAATGTCAGACAAGGAATTCAAAGTCTACTCATAAAAATGATCAGTAACTTCAAAGAGGACATAAACAGCCAGATGAATGAAGTTAGGAAATCAAGACAGAGTCAGTGAAATGGATGAGAAATTCATCAAGAAAATTGAGATTGTTAGAAAAGCATACAAAAACCCCAGAAATATTGAAAATGAAGAACTCAATAAATTAATAAAAACCAAGTGGAAATCATCACCAGTAGATTACACCAAGCAGAAGATGGAATATCAGGGTTAAAAGAAAAGATTGAGGAAATTATACATTCAGATATCAACAAAGAAATTAATAAAATAAGATGACCACAACTCCCAAGAATTCTGGGACATGATCAAGAGACCAAATCTAAGAATCCATGATGTAGAAGGAGTGGAGATAAAAACTAAAGACATACAAAAACTATATAAAAATTTTTAGCAGAAAATTTCCCAAATCTGGGGAAATGAATGGACATCCAACCACAAAAGGCATTTAGAATTCCACAGACATGACCAGAAAAGAACCTCCCCATGACACTTTATAATTAAAATGTCAAGACTACAGAACAAAGAAGCAATATTAAAAGCTGCAAGATTAAAGCACTAACTCATTTATAAGGTCAATACCATCAGAATAACATCAGACCTATCAGTACAAACCCTAATATCTATGGAAGCCTGGAATGAAAGCCCTGAAAGTAAATAACTGACAACCAAGATTTTTATATGCAACAATGTTACCATTTAAAATTGATGGGAAATAAAGACCTTCCAAGAAAAGCACACACTAAAGCAATTCATAACTACCCAGTCATAATTGCAGAAGATACATAAAGGCACTCTATACACACAGGAGACATTTTCCATCAAGAGAGTACAGAAAAGAATAAACTTTATGAGAGGAACAAAGGGACTAAAGAGAACTAGTAAAGAACCAGTCATATCCAGTTAAAAGAAAAACAGAAAACCCCAAATATGAATAAGGTAGAGAGAAAAAAAAGAATGAAATGACTACTATGTAGACCAAACAAGAAAACACCCAAAACAATGACAAGAATCAGAAAACTCCTCTCAAAAATAACTCTAAATATAAATGGTCCTAACTCTCCAATGGAAAGCACAGACCACTAGATTGAATTTACAAACAAGATCCAATAATTTGTTGTTTGCAAGAAACACATCTCACTGGACAAGACACTCACAAAAGGATGGAAATTGATATGCCAAGAAAGTGGGAGCCAAAAAAAGGAGAAGTAGATATCTTAAACTAGACAAAGTAGACTCCAAGTCTATTCAGACTTGAAGTTACTCAAGAAGAGTAATCTAAAATTACTTGGAACAGAAAGGTCTCTATATATTAATAAAGGCAACAATCCATCCACAGTATATAACAATTGGAAATACATAAGTACAGAACATCCATGCACCCAATTTCATTAAAAAGTACTACTAGACACAAAAGGACAGACAGGTTCAGGTAAAATAATAGTGGGTAACTTCAATACCCCACTCACATCAATAGATAGAATGTCCAGACAAAAAAAATCACAAAGAAATTTCATAGTTGAACACCACAATAGATCAAATGGACTTAACAGACATCCACAAAATAGTCCACCTCAAAACTACCAAATACACATTCTTCTCAGTATCCCATGGAATTTTTTCTGAAGTACATCACATTTTCATAAATCAAGTCTTAACAAATATAGAAAAATGAAAATAATTTCATGCCTCTTATCAGACTACAATGAAATAAAACTAGAAACCAACAGCAGGAGAAATTATAGAAACTACCCAAATATATGGGGATTAAACAATATAGTCTTATGTGATCAGTGAGTCCTTGAAGAAATGAGGGAGGAAATTTAGAATTTCCTAGAATCAAATGAAAATGAAAACACAACCTACCAGATCCTTTGGGATACAGCAAAGGTGTTTCTAAGAGGGAAGTTTATAGCCATGAGTGCCCACATTAAAAAATCAGAGAGGACTCAAATAAATAACTTAATGATGCACCTCAAGGTCTTAAAAAACAAGAACAAGTAAATTCCAAAACCAGTATATAGAAGAAATAATAAAGATCAGAGCAGAAATAAATGAAATAGGGACTAAAAAACAATAAAAATCCTTGAAGAAACAAGGAATTGAAGGAATAAAACTCAACATAATAAAGACAATATATGACAAACCTACAGCCAACATAATCCTAAATGAGTAAAACCTGAAAGCATTTACTCTAAAATCAGGAAAAAGTCAAGGGTGTCCATTTTCTCCATTGCTATTCAATATAGTAACTGAACTGTTATCCACAGTAATAAAGCAAGAGAAAGAAATAAGAGGGGTCCAAATAGGAAAGGAAGAAGTCAAATTATCCCTATTTGCAGATGATATGATTCTATATTTAAAACACCCTAAAAACTCCACCAGAAATCTCTTGGAGCTGACAGATACTTTCAGTAAAGTTGTTGTTGTTAGGTGCCGTTGAGTCGGTATCAGACTCATAGTGACCCTGTGTACAACAGGTGAAACACTATTGTCAGTACTTCTCTGCTGTTCATAGAGCTTTCAATGGTAGATTGATTTTTGTGAGGGGGTTGCCGGGTCCTTCTCTCAAGCCTACAGTATCTGGTGTTCCCTGGTGGTTTCCCATCCAAGTACTAACCAGGCCCAACCCTGTTTAGCTTCCGAGATCTGATGGGATTGGATACCACAGGGTTATGGCTGCAGGCTTCAGTAAAGTAGCAGGATACAAAATCAGCATACAAAATCAGTAGATTTTCTATATACTAATAACCACAAGCCTAAGAAAGAAATAAGGAAAACAATCCTTTTCACAGCCACTTAAAAAAATACCTTGGAATAAACCTAACCAAGGTGAAAGACCACTAAAATGAACACTTCAAAACACTGAAGAAAGAAATTGAAGGAAATACCAGAAGGTGGAATGATCTCCCATGCTCATGGATTGGAATAATTAATAATGTGAAAATGGCTATATTACTGAAAGCAACCTACAGAATAAATGCAATCCCCATCAAAATAACAGTAACATTCTTCACAGAAATGGAAAAAGCAATCCTAAAATTCATATGGAAGTTAAAAAGACCCGAATTGCTGAATCAATCCTGAGCAGAAAGCATAATGCAGGGGACATCTCGATAGATAGATAGATAGATAGATAGATAGATAGATAGATAGATAGATAGACAGACATAGAGAGAGGGGGAGAGAGAGAAGGTGGGGAGGGGAAGAAAGGAGAGGGGACAGAGGGAAGAGAAGGAGGGATAAAGAGAGGGAGGGAAGGAAGACTAGGGAGGGAGAGGGAGAGAGAGAGGGAGGGAAGAAGAAGGAGGGAGGGAGAGAGAGAGAAACACAAACAAAACATGTAAGTAAAATGGGGATCATGGCACTGGTGGGGAGGAAGAGGATGAGGTGAAGGGAGTTTATGACAGGGTAAGGGGGACATGGACATGAACAAGAAAAAATGAGGTGAGAACAAAGTCTAGACTCTAGTTCATAGTTTGACAGCTCTTTAGTTTTGACACATGTCACATGCTGATGCAAAAATGTTAGTAATGGGGAAAGTAGGTGAGAAGGATGTGTGGGGATTCTCTAACCTACCTTTGCAGTTTTTCCATAAATTGAAAACTATTCTAAAACAAAAAGGTTAGTTTAAAAATAATAAAACAGTTCAGCTAGTCCTCCATCATTATACAATGGTACTTAATATTTTCCCTAAAACAATGAGTTACATAGAATTTAAACTCTCTGATAAACAAAAAAAATTGTAAAGCAAATAAACTATGAAAACAGCCCAAATTAAGCCCTTTAGGATTACTGATCATGAGCCATAGGATAAATATCTTCTTTCTACAGTTCACACAAATAGAGTAGAAATTGCCTTACAAAAATTTGTAAACAGTAAAACAGTAATTTGTAACTTGAGGTTCATTTTGATACAATACCAAGTTCCAGAAATATTTTTAAAGATAGAGACAGCATATTAGTTTTATAATCCTAATATCCAAAACAACTCATTTTTTGTCTATTTTTAGTGGCTTTTGTCAAGAACTTAGACATGTTACACAGCCCATTAATTCTACTAGTTATCATTATACCATCTCAGCAGTTACCTTGTTTTTTTGTGTTTGTTCTGCTTTGCTTTCAGCTTTTTTTAAATCAAAGAAGAATATTTTGTACTTAAGTATAGTCTCTTATTTGTGAGAACAAAAGTAGAATCACACACCCACACGCATGTGTACACACGCTCCCTTCACTCCTCATTGTTTCCTGTGTTGATTCTGAGCTACCTTTAAACATACTAATACACAGAACAAACAGCCTCTCCCAACTGCTTAGGGCCATAAAGAATAGAGAAAAGAAAACTGAGAATTTGAAATGTCAATGGGAGCCCCTCCTTCCTCTTAGAGCATGTAAGTTGAAAATGGGACCAATTACCAACTCCTAAAAGCTAGACATTTATTGATTAAGTACTGTCACCATTACAGATGAAGCCACAAGAATCAGGGAGGTTATATTATTAGGTTGTAGCTACATAGCTATGAAATGATGGACCCAGAATTACTTTACAACTTATCTCTATTATTCCAGAACCCATGTTCTCAACTTCTAAAGTACTGACCCTAAAAATAATGATATTACTGATTATAGATGTTGTTTCCATTAAAGTTGGGGTCAATGGTCATCTTTGTTCATAAAAGTTGGGCTGGGTCTGATGTTTTGTCTTTACAAAATCTCTGAGTTATAGTGTATGAATATTTGAATTAATGTTTCATTTAAGTTTTTGCTATAAGGACTGCATCAAGTGATCATCTGCTTAGTGCTGATGCTTACCACAGCCTTGCTAATGTTGAGTCTTACTACCTTAACACTCATTTTCAGTGACATGAAAAATTTTGATTTATTTGCACTTCTTGATTAAATGCGTGGCAAGACTAAACTTGATACTGACCTTTTGTGAATATGTTTGTTAGTTTTACTTGGGTTTTGGTAAGCCATTTTATTTCTTGACCATCCCACAGGAAGACATTTAATTTCAAATATTCATTGAATGTCTATACTATGCCAGATATTTTGCCAGATGCCGCGATTGTATCAGTGAACATACAGTTTCAATTAGTGCTTTATGGAATTTATAATCTGGTAGAGATAACAGACATTGAACAAATAATGATGAGTGAAAAAAGAAGAGTAGGTTGTTTTTGCAGCAAAAAAGGAGAGGGCCTACTGTAATCTGGAACTTCAAGAAAGAATTCCCTAAGGAAGAGATGGGCTGGGATTTAGCTCAGTTGGTAGAGCCCCGCGCTGCATTCTCTGAGGTCCCAAGTTCAATTCCCAGCACCGCAAAAATGGGAGAAGGGCCTGGCAATCCACTCCCAAGGCAATCCCGAAACAGTCAGCCATTGAAAACCCTGTGAGGGTCCCTATGAGTCGGATACTGACTCGATCGCACACAACAACAACAAAAACAAGGAAGAGACTGTGAACAAAAAGATGAATAAAAAGTAGCTAGAAAAAGGGAGAAGGCTGGCAAAAACATGTACAAAAACAAAAAGAGAAATATCATATATTGGTCTTAACAGTTTTTTAGGATTAATTTTTCTTTTTTTCCTTTTATATTAGCAATTTTTAATGTACAACTTTTAATGTGTCTCATCATGACATGTCCATACATGCACTTCATTGTACACTGCTCACATTAATTTCCCTTACCCTCTCATTACTGTCCTTCACTTCTCCTCTCTCCCCAACAATGATCTCCTTTCTACTTGCATGTCTTGTTTGTGAGTATATCTATCTACATATGTACATCCCAATTTTGTCATAAGGGCAAGATATGTGATATATATTTTTTTCTTCCATTGCCCTTTCCTCTTGCCTCCTCCCACTTTTTGTTAGTCCATTATTCCTAACTTAAATCCTGTCTGCCTTCATGATCTATAATTTTAATAATGAATATATTTTGAAGTCTAACATCTACATATGGAAGGAAATATACAATGTTTTTCTTTCTGGGTCTGGCTTAATTCACTTAAAATGATGATATCTAGTTCCATCCACTTTCCAGTGAATGTAATAATTTTATCCTTCTTTATGGCTAAATAGAATTCCATGGTGCATATATATTATAATTTTCTTATCTACTCATCTGTTGTTGGGCACCTAGGTTGATTCCTTATCTTTGCTATTGTGAATAATACCATGATAAACATGGATAAACAGATATCTCTATGGTAATACTAGCTTATATTCCCTCAGATATAAACCCATGAGTGGGATATCCAGGTCATATGGCAGTTCTTTTTTTGTTTGTTTTTTGAGGTACCTCCATACTGATTTCCATAGTGGCTGCACCAACCTACATTACCACCAGCTGTGTAGTAGAGTTCCTTTCTGCTGGCATCCTCGCCAGCACTTGTTGCTGCTGTTTAGTTGATGGTAGCCATTCTAACTAGAATGAGATGGTATCTCAGTGTTGTCTTGATCTGCATTTCCCTGATAGCTAAAGATATTGAACATTTTTTCATAGGATTGTTGGCCATTTGTATTTCGTCTTTTGAGAAGTCTCTATTCAGTTCTTTTGCCCATTGTTTGATTGGACAGTTTGCTTTTTTGGTGTTTAATTTGGGGGGCTCTTTATATATTCATGATAGGAATCCCCTATCTGATGTATAGCTGGCAAAGATTTTCTCCCATTCTGTAGGTTGTCTCTTCACTCTGATAACTGTGTTCTTTGATGTGCAAAAACTTTAATTTCATGCAATCCCACTTGCCAATTCTTACTATTGTTTCCTGTGCTTTGAGGGGGGGTCCTTTTCAGAAAATCCTTGCCTATCCCTATGCCTTGAAGTGTTTGCCTCAGGTTTTTCTATGGTAGTTTCAGAGTTTGGGGGTTTTATAGTAAGGTCTTTAATCTATTTTGAACTGATCTTTGTACAAAGTGAGAGAGAGGGACATGATTTCAGTGTTTTGCATGAGGACATCCAGTTCTCCCAGTACACTTTGTTGAAAAGGGTGTCTTTCCTCCAACTTATATTTTTAGCACCTTTGTCAAATATCAGGTGGCTGAGGCTGCATGGGTTTATTTCTGGATTCTCTATTCTGTTTCATTAGTCTATGTGTCTGTTTTTGTGCCAGCACCATGCAGTTCTTGTTACTACACCTTTGTAGTATAATTTGAAATCAGATATTGTGATGCCCCCTGCATTGTTCTAAACTCTGGATTGCTTTTGTTGTTGTTGTTAGGTGCCGTCGAGTCGGTATCCGACTCATAGCGACCCTCAGTACAACAGGGAAAACACTACTGTCAGTGCTTCTCTGTTGTTCGTAGGGTTTTCAATGGCAGATTGATTTTTGGGAGGGGGTTGCCAGGTCCTTCTCCCAAGCCTGCAGCTTCTGGTGTTCCCAGGTGGTCTCCCATCCAGGTACTAACCAGGCCCAACTCTGCTTAGCTTCCAAGATCTGTCGGGATTGGATGCCACAGGGCTACGGCTGCAGGCCTGGATTGCTTTAGCAATTCAAAAACTTTTGTGCTTCCAAATGAATTTTTGGATTGTTTTCTCTATTTCTGTGAAGAATGTCATTGAGATTTTGATGGAGATTGTATTAAATTTGTATATTGCTTTCCATAATATACCATTTTCACAATATTTATTTTTCCAATCCATGAGCATGGGAGATCTTTCCATGTTCTGGAGTCTTTTTCAATCTCTTTCTTTAATGTTTTAAATTTTTCATTGTAGAGGTCTTTCACCTCCTTGGTTAGCTTTATTCCCATGTATTTTATTTGTTTTGAAGCTATTGTGAATGGGATTGTTTTCCTGGTTTCTTTCTCTGCCTGGTCATTATTGGTAGAAACAAAAAGCTATGGATTTTTGTAGCTTGTAGCTAGCTGTACCCCAGTGGTGTCTGATCCTGTCAGATCTTGGAAGATAAGCAGGGTCAGACCTGGTTAGTACTTGGATGGGAGACCACCTAGGAACACCAGGTGCTATAGGCCTGGGAGAAGGACCTGGCCACTCCCTCTCAAAAAACAATCAGCCATTGAAAACCCTATGAATAGCAGAGAAGCACTGACAATAGTATTTCATCTGTTGTACATTGGGTTGCTATGAGTCAGACACTGACTCTGGAACACCTAACAATAGCTGATTTTTATATGTTAATTTTGTATCCTGCTACTTTGCTGGAAGTGTTCATCAGCTCTAAGTGTTTTCTGGTGGAGTCTTTTGGGTCTTTTAAGTATAATGTGTCATCTGCAAATAGGAATAATTTGACTTCTCCCTTTCCTACTTAGATCCCTTTTATTTCTTTCTCTTATCTTATTGCTATTGCTAATGGTTCAAATACTATCTTGACTAGCAGGAGAGACAGTGGACACCCTTGTCTTTTTCCTGATTTTAGCTGAAATATTTTTAATTTCTCCTCATTTAGAATCTTGCTGGTGGTGGGTTTTTCATATGTTGCCTTTGCCATGTTGAGGAATGTTCCTTTAATTCCTAGTTTCTTCAAGGCTTTTATCAGAAAAGGATGTTGGACTCTGTCAAAGACCTACATCTATTGATAGGATCATGTGGTTTCTTTTTCTGAGTATATTTATATGCTTTATTTATTGGCTTGCATATGTTGCACTGTTCTTGCATTCCTGGGATAAAACCAACCTGATCATAATATATGCTCTTTTTAATATGTTGCTGAAGTTGATTTGCAAGTATTTTATTAAGGATTTTTGTGAGCTAGGTATAGTGGCACACGCCAGTAATCCCAGTGACTCGGGAGGAAGAAGCAGAAGGATCCCAAGTTTGAGACCAGATGCAGTCTGGTAACTTAGTGAGACCCTGTCTCAAAAGGTAAAAAAAAAATGGGCTGAGGGTGCAGCTCAGTGGTATAACACTTGCAAAGTATGCAAGCGCGAGGCTGTGAGTTTAACCCCCAGTACCACAAAAAAAAAAAAAAAAAAAAGGACTTTTGCATCTGACTTCATTAGGGATATTGGTCTATAGTTTTCCTTTTTTGATGTATCTTTCTCTGATTTTGCTATCAGGGAAATACTGGCTTTATAAAATGAGTGTGGTAGTGTTCCTTCCATTTATATTTTGTGGAATAATTTGAGACATTGAGATATTCGTGTTAATTCTTCTTTAAAGGTTTTGTAGAATTCAGCAGTGAACCCATCTGCTCCTGGGCTTTTCTTTGTTGGAAGATTCTTTATTATTGCTTCTATCTTGCTTCCCCTTATAGGTCTATTTAAGTTGTTTATATCCTCTTGACTTAATTTTGGCAAATCATATGTGTCTAGAAATTTATCCATCTCATCTAAGCTTTCCAGTTTTTTGGAATATAATTTTTCAAAGAGTTCTCTAATGAGTCTCTGGATTTCATTGGAATGTGTTGTAAAGTTCCCTTTTTCATCTCTAATTTTCTTAATTTGAATCTTCTCTCTGTCCTTTGGTTGGTTGTGCTTATTTATCTTTTGTTTGTTAATCTTGTTTATCTTTTCAAAGAACCAACTCTTTGTTTCATCAATTCTTTTTATTGTTCTTTTATTCTCCCTTTCATTAATTTCTGCTTTGATCTTTATTAGTTCTTTCTGTATACTCATTTGGGAATTTTTGTTTGCTGTTCTTTTTCTAAGAGTTTGAGGTGTGTTTTTAAGTTACTTGTTTGAGCTTGCTCTAATTTTTTAATGTAGGCACTAATTGCTATAAATTTCCATCTTAACACTACCTTTGCTGTATTCCAAAGGTTCTGGTAGATTGTTTTCATTTCCATTTGATTCTAGGAATTTTTTAAATTCCCCTCTGATTTCTTCAAGTCCCCATTGGTCATTTAAGAATATATTGTTCATTCTCCCTGTATTTGTATAGTATCTATAATTTCTCTTGCTGTTCATTTCTAGTTTTATTCCATTGTGGTCTGATTATATACATGAAATTATTTTGATTTTTCTGCATTTGTTAAGACTTGATTTATGGCCCAAATTGTGATTTTAGAGAATGTTCTATGGGCTGCAGAGAAGAATGTGTATTCAGTGGCTTTTGGGTGGATTACTCTGTATCTCTCTGTTAAGTCCATTTGATCTATTGTGGTGTTTAACTCTGAAGTTTCCTTGTTGATTTTTTTGTCTAGATGTTCTATCTGTTGATGACAGTGGGGTATTTAAGTCATCCACTATTATTGTATCTGGACCTATCTGCCCCTTTAAGTCCAGTAGTATTTCTTTAATGAAGTTGGATGCACCAATGTTTGGTGCATATATAATTGTTATATCTTCTTGGTCAACAGTTCCCTTTATTATATGTAGTGACCTTTCTCTCTTTGGACTAATTTTAATTTGAAGTCTACCTTGTCTGATGGTGATTCTATGGTTATGCTTTTTTTTTTTTTTTTTTTTTTTTTTTTTTTTTTTTTTTTTTTTTTTTTTTTTTTTTTTTTTTTTTTTTTTTTTTTTTTTTTTTTTTTTTTTTTTTTTTTTTTTTTTTTTTTTTTTTTTTTTTTTTTTTTTTTTTTTTTTTTTTTTTTTTTTTTTTTTTTTTTTTTTTTT
>VMDO01019584.1:0-39345 GCA_007922755.1 Pedetes capensis
TGTCCCAGGACAGATAGTAATGTAGCCCCACAAAATCTTCTAACATAGTCTGTTTTTTAGCATTTATTTTCTTCATGATTCCTCTTATGGTGTGTGTGTACTAACTATATTATATAATTTATTTGCAGTCCAAGATAATTCCTCTTTATTAAATGCAGCCCAGGGAAGCCAAAAGGTTGGACACCCCTGCCTTGGACCAGTTCCTGGTCTTGGTCCTAACTGGCCCCCACCCACACATGCTTTCTTGCTTCTCCTAAGGGCCTGGCTACCTACTGTTCCAATCAGGGAAGTACACCCTAGCTTCATGCTACTGGAGGACTGGCTATGAAATGTGGTAGCGTGGCAGAGATGCCACTAAAGAAAGGAAACCTTTTCTGAAGTTGGTTTCAAACCTCAGGAGCCCCCAGGCATCCTGGTCACTATGAATTTCCAATGTTCCATGTTGATTTACAATGTTTGAAAGTGCTGGTTGGCTTGATTTTTCCAGAACCAGATTGCATTATGTTATCTGTTTGGTGTTGTTTTCTTTGAGAATAAAGGATTCTAATGGCTCATTTGGTAGAATGTCACTCTGCTCTCTATAAGCCCCCGGGTTAGATCCCCAGCACCACAAAAAAATGGGAGAAGGACATGACAATCCACCCTGAAGCAATCTCAAAACAATCAGCCACTGAAAACCCTATGAATAGCAGAGAAGCACTGACAGTGCTGGGCATTACACAGTGTCGGAGACTGTTTCAATCTGTTGTACACAGGGTCGCTATGAGTTGTACCCAACTCGCTAACAACAACAACAATGGATTTTTTAAAATGGTAATGATGATAATCAAGATGTCCAAACTAATGTAATTTGTTTTGCAAGCATGTGATTCTTTATATATTTTGTTGTTGTTGTTGTTGTTGTTGTTGTTGTTGTTGTTAGGTGCTATTGAGTTGGATTCCACTCATATTGACCTTATGTGCAACAGAACAAAACACTCTCAAGACACTGTGCATGTCAGGTACTATGTCAGTGCATCTCTGTGATTCACACCATTTTCAATGGCTGGTGGTCCTTCTCCTGCACCTATAGCACCTGGTATTCCCAGGTGGTCTCCCATCCAAAGACCAGCCAGGCCTGACCTGCTTAGCTTCTGAGATCTGATGAGATCAGATGATGCCAGGGTGGTATGGCTATAGACCTTGAATATTTTATATAACCCAAAAGTGGAAGTTCTGGTAGTAAGGTTAGTTTATATTGATCAGGAGTTGGTTCCATGTTCTGTGTAGTTTTTGTGTTCACAGCTTCCAATTCTTCACTTGTCCACTTTGGTCCCTGCTGATTATAAATAAGGAAGGGATGCCTGAGCCTCCTGCAAAAGTAAAAGTGAAAGCTCAATTCTACCCCCAGGGTGGTTAGGAAATGGGTGGTGTGGGGAAAACATTTTCATCATGATGCTCAACTGCTGTTGGGTTTTCCAACAATAAGTCTGAATTGTCCTTCCTCATTCATACTGTTGGAGATGTGTAAAAACTTCCCTGTCCTATTCCAGTTAGAGAATGTGATTCATAACCCATCTCTGTGGAGACATCAGCTGGAGTTATCCAGCCTTCAATGGCCTCCAGCAAATTCTGAATGGGCTGTCAGCATCTTCCCCACTGGTTTAGTCTGCAAGAAGCTTTTAACACCTTTTCACTGTAAAAGGCTTCTATATCATACTCCATAGGGGCTAGGGCTTAGTTAAGTTGTTAGGGTACTGCTCTGCCCTCTCTGAAGCCTTGGGTTCAATCTCTAGCACTGTAAAAATGGGAGAAGGACATGGCAATCCACTCCCAAAGCAATCCCAAAACAATCAGCCATCAAAAACCATATAAATAGCGGAGAAGCACTGACATAGTGCTGAGGATGGCACAGTATCTGGGAGTGTTTTGTTCTGTTGTACGTAGGGTTGCTATGAGTAGGACCTGAATGGACAGCACCTAACAACAGGATGGAAAAAAAAAAAGAATGTCACAACCAACTGCCAGTGTGCTCCCCTTTCCCTACTAAGAAAAATGAGACCAAGGGAATAATAGAATAGAAGGAGAGTTTATCAAACATGGCATGTTAGTACATATACTTTCTTTGCCAGAGTCAGAATCCAGTGGTCCCTGTTCTTGGTCCTTTTCAATCTTTTACAAATAGTATGTGATATTGGAAAACTATACTATAGCAGATACACGTAAGATTGGAAGAACTGTGCAGCACCATGGCATATGCTTATAATCCCAGAAACTCAGGAGGCTGAGGCAGAAGGATTGTGAGTCTCAGGCCAGAGGCAGCCTGCACAATTTAATGAGACACTCAGAAAATAAAAAAAAAATCAATAAGTGAAAAAGAGACTGGGAGTGCAGCTCAGTGGTAGATCACTTGCCTAGCACATGTGAGGCCCTGGGTCAACTTCATAGTTCTGTCAAATGTTAAGGCCTCCAATCCCTTATCCCAAAACTTTGGGGCCAAATGTGTTCTGGAATCCAGACTTTTTGCAACTATTAAAGTGATTTGGGAAGTTAAAAGGTGGTTTCCAGGGCTGGGTGAAAGGGAGGGTGGCTAGTCACTCACTGGTATAGAGTTTCTAGTTTACCAGATGAAAAGGGTTCTTCAGGTTGCTTACTCAGCTATGTGAACGTGCTCAGCACTTACAGTGATCCAGATGGTAAATCTTACAAGTATTTTACCAGTTTTTTTTTAAAGTCATTTTTTTCATATATTCTATATTACAAAACACCTCTAGCAGGGGCTAGGGTAGTCCTCTGAAATCAAACTCATATAAATCCTGCAAAAAAAAAATGTACAACTAGTCTCATTTAACTGGAAAAAACAAAAATCATAAACAGCTTCCCATCAGTTCCAGTCAGATCTTGCCAGCAAATGAGTTTGCTGAATAGTCAATAAAGACTTGGTTTTTAAGGGGCTCTGGAATTTGGAATTGCAGTTCAGAAACTGTAAGCCTGTTGCTCCCGCCAACGCCACACCACCTCACCTCCATATGACATTTTCATATCCACAGTTTGTAGAGGAGAAAATAGAAACAGTAGGTAACAGAAGTAGAAAAGGAGTCACTTGCCCAACATCAGCTGGCTAGTCTGGGTTCAGGTCTGCCTAGGTTCACTAAGCCATCACCCTGACCCCAGACTATGGCAGACACATACATGCTTACTCAACCACAGGATCCTAAAGAGGCCCTTGAGGCTTGAAGAAAGAATCTCAGAGGATTCATCCCCATGTGGGTGCTAGTACAATGTGTGTAGGGTGGGGCCACTTGGGAATTTGATAACGGTGTCTCCCCCTTGGAAAGCTACAACCCTGACCTTTCATCAGCTCCAAACTTTGTCTGTTCTCCAAGCCAGGATCATGAGTAGGAAAAACTCTGCTCTGTCTCTACCATGAGAACTGTCTTTCTTTGATGGCTTTTTCTCCTAATTTTATTTATTTATTTATTTATTTATTTATTTATTTACTCAGGCTTAAAGCAAAGAACAACCAAGTAAGGTTTGGTTTGGCTTCCCGTCTCTCCAAAACTGATAGCAGCTTTTGATTGGATCTGTTTCTGAGAGATGAAAGCATGCAAATTAAAAATGTCTTTGATGCCTCCTGCACATGCCCCAGAGACCTGAGAGAAAAATAGATCTGAAGCCTAAGAAAGCTAATGAGAAAAGAGTTTTTGGCTCTCATCTCTCATGGCTTCAGCCATCTGCCCTGACCACGGGGAGGGATAGTCCTGAGTTGGAGACACTATATCTAAATCTGTCTTCATACCAGGCCTGCATTGGTAGACGCCTGCCTTCTGTGCACCAACATTAGCTCCTTACGCAAACCTGCTATGCCATTTGGTTTTTACCTCATGGTGCTGGCCGGCCAAGGAAGGACGGAGCCAGTCCTCAGGAAGTCCCCAGTCACTGGGAAGAGGTGCTCAAGAGCAAGGATTGGGGTTCTAAAATAGCTGGCAACAAGGGCTAATTCCTGACTAAACATCTTTGGAGGGGACAGAATAGGGAGGAGCTGGCTTCACAGACAGAAAGCTTCTATCCCTTTCTGTGGCATTTCAACAGCAGTCAGGCCCTCAGAAGAGCAGCCATGGTGTTGGTCAGCTGCTGGCAGGCTGACCTGGGCACTCTTTTCCAGTAAGGAAAAGCCTTTTTTCCTGAGCCCTCCCCAGGTAGGCTACACAAAGAACTTCTGTGTCAACTGACAGAATACATTAGGCTTTCAACATGAAATATTTAAAGAGCATGGAAAAAATTCCCATGAAACCCTGAGTCATCAGGGCTGAACTGTGCTTGCCTCCCGGAGTCCACGGTGCACTCTGTGGTGTGGGTTCAAACACATATCACACATCAACACACAAATACCACACGTGAACACCTGTGAGCTGTAGGTACACCACACACATAAGCACACACAAACATATACACCACATATGGACACAAATGCCACACAGGTAAACACACACTCACAGACACACACAAACATATACTCATAAATATGAATAGGTGCACACTCATACCAACACACAAACACACACACTATATACATAAACACACATACCATACACATAAGGACACACACACAAACACAGCACATCACTGGGGCTGAATCTAGCTGAGACACTAGGTCTTGAACTTAGAATTTAACAGCCCCAGTGTATCTGACTCCTTTCAAATATATATGGAGTATTTTTTTTAATTTTAAAACACTGTCTTTATGTGGTCCTGTGACTGTTTTATTTTCTCTTTTCCCTTTATTTATTTTAACCAAGCACCAGATTTCAAAAGAAACTGAATGTATGTATGTGTGTGTATGTGTGTGTGTACATCTATGTGTGTGAGTGTGTGGCTTACACATCTGACTGTTAGGATAAGAAGTTGTGTCCTGAATAACTCCTCAAATCTGGCTGCAACACCATACTCATACCTCTCTCCCTCACACAGGTTAGAGACCCTGGGCCCAGGCTCAGGTTCTGAAACTTCTGCCTCCCTTTAATGTTCTGATGCAGGATGATGGACCAGACACTAACTCATGCGCCTAAAAATTTACTGCCCCAGCTGGAGGCCCTGGATGGCCTTTCTGGGTCAGGAGCAGAGCTCTGGGAACAGCAGCCTGTGCTGTTAAGTTTTAATTTGCACTGTTATAGCAGTTTATGGTGAGGCCAGGGTATAGAGGAGGGAGAAGGCCAGAGGGAGAAGACCACCAGGAGTCAGATGCGGGCTCTAGAAGGATAGATTAAGACCTTCGCTTTGTAGGCACAGATGCCTAAAAGCATTAGTGTGCACAATCCACTTGACAAGTTTTAAACCATACAGGAGTAAATGAAGAATGCCAAGACTGTTTCTAGATAGTGCAGAATAAAAATAGAAAGACACCTATAACTTACAAGATTTAAGAGAATCCACAAAGATCCTCCAACCCTTTCATCTTACTGATGAGGAAGTGGAAGCCAGGGTTTACATGACATGCCCAAGTCAGGGATTGACAGAAGCGGACCACACACAGTCCTCCTGATTTCCAGCCCATTTCTCTATAAAAGTCTATTGCAAAAAGAAGAAAATTTAAAACTCATGTGAATATATACAAGCAAGATTAAAAATAATGGTTACATAATAAGAATTGCTCTCCTATGATTAATTACATAGCAGTCTCAGGCATAGCATTAGTATGTGTCAGATTCACTTAATTTTTATTTATTTATTTTTATTTATTTATTTATTTTGCAAGTAAAGCAACTCCAATCTAAGCCTCACTCTGTAATTTGCAAAGCACAGTGCAAAATGAAAATGCAGGGCCCTGGCTAGGGACATTGAAGTCAAGATTTTCTTCTTACAGGCAGTTTCAACTACCCCAACTAACTGCAGGTGGAGAGCCCCCAGGGGACTTTAAAATCTGCACTGGACACTTTTGGTACCTTGAGAAGGCACGGGTGAAAGGTCCCCCAAGTCACATGCCAAGTGCCTGTCTGGGATGAGGAGCGTGGCTGCCCTGTCCCAGTCCAAGACATTGTGGGACATGAACTCAATCTTGACTTTCTGCCTATTTGTGCCCAGGCTCCCACTGATGGTAGAGAGTGGTGATGGAACACAGGTCTTCTCCCATCAATGCGACCTGGTCACTGGCACAGACAGAGAGTCACAGGGATCAAAGCAGAAAGGAAGAGGCCAAGAAGGACCAAGGAATCAAGGGGTCACATAGAAAGTGTTAGAGAAAACCTAGGCTAGGGAGGCAGGAGGAGGCAAGAGGTGGACTTAATGTGACCCCCGGGCCCTGAGCATGTGCTCCCCTGTTTCAACAGACCTCACTTATAAAACACAAACCAAAAGATATAACTACTGAAAACTTCAAGATGGCTACTGAAGAGGGCTATGCACCAAGTAGAACTCTTCCAAGGGCCAGACCTTGGGTAACTCCATCCATTGTTTTCCCTGACTAAACTGACAGTGTATAGCCTTCCGTTGCACACACAACATAACTAACTAACTAACTGCCCATAGTTTGAAAGACTATCTACAAAAAAAAAAAAAAAAAAAAGCACTGCACAGTCAGGCTATTTAAGGGATGCTGTATAAATCCTCTCAGGCTGCCATGGCAAAGTACCACAGACTGGGGGACTTAAACAACAGGAATTTATTTTCCCACAGTTCCGGAGGCTGGAAGTCCAAAACCAAGGGGTCTGCAGGTGTGCTTTCTCCTGAGGTCTCTCTCCTTTGTCAAAATAAGAATCTTAAGTCAGGCTTTTTTTTTTTAGTTCCAGTCTCAGGACAAAAGTCCCAACCTTTGTCCATCTTTGTCTCTATTCCATGTCCCTCTTCACAGTGAGGCAGGTGTTGCCACTGGTCAGCACACTTTTAAGAGTGTGCACCAAGTTTCTTCAAGAAATTGTGGGCTTTGTGAGAGGTTAAACCAGCTCTATATAGATAAAATGTAAGTATCCAATAAATTTCCAATGCAACATAGAAGATCAATGAATTCAGTACTTGTTAAGTTCAAAAATCTAGGAGTTTTTACCCTGGTGAGGAAGCGCTGCTGGATCTTGAGGATACACATGGGAATAAGCAGACATGATTCTTATCCTCCCTGAGCTTGTTGTCTACAAGAGAACATATCATCACATAAGAGAGTCTATGGCAGAGTAGGAAGGTACTGGTGCTGAATCATCTAATGAAGACTGAGTGAGAGTCAAGGTTTTCTAATGGAATCCATGCATGAGTCCTCAAAGATGGAAAGAAGTAACTCAGGAACATAACTGGAGAGAACCAGTCTCAGGCAGAAGGAACCTGAGTGCAAGGGTGAGAGGCAAGGAAAAGTAAGGCTTCTTTGAGGAATGAAAACTAGTTCAGAGTGGCACAGGTTGTATAAATTTAGAGTTACAGGTGATGAAATGGGAGAAATAGGCAGGAGCAGCACAGAGAAGGATCTCCTGAAACTTATCAGAGAGCTTGTGCTCTCTAATGGATGTACAGACGGGCCTTTGCCATGGGAAAGATGAGATGTGATTTATGTTTTAGAAACTGACTTCCAATTGCAGACATGGAAAGCAGTAAGACCAGTTAGGGGGCTGCTGTTGTGGTCTAAGTGAGAGCTAGCAGATGCTGAGGCCCAGTAATGGTGATGGGAAGGGGCAGACCATTTAGAAACCTATTAGGATGCAGAAGTGACAGGAGTGGATAATAATGTGGGTTGACTGCACACATGGATTAAAGAAAATCTGTATTGAGGATTTATTTGCCACACTGAATTTTGAAACTAGAAGTTGAGTCACTTATTTTAGGCTTTATAGGGTGGCTATGACTTTCCCACTTGGGCCACTGATGGCCTCATGACAGAGCAGACTGGAGTAGGGTAGAAATATCACATGCTATGTGATGTTAATCTTGTCAATTTGATGGGATTGAGAAACACCTAGGAGATTAGCAAAGTACACCTCTGAGTGTGTCTGTGATGGTGTTTCCAGAGATCGTTAGACTGTGAGGGCTCTGACCTAATGAATGCATTAATCCTTGGTGGATTCATAATATCATGGCATTATTGGGAGATGGTGAGAGGTAGGAGGTGGGGCCTAGTTGGAGGAAGTAGGTCACTGAGGGGCATGGCATTGGGGCTGTATCTTGCCCTCACCCCTTCCTGTATTTCCCTTTCTCTAATTCCTGGCTGCCATGATATAAATGGCTCTGTTCTGCCATGCTGTCCCCACAATGATGGACTGACAGCTCTGAAACCATGAGCCAAAACAAATCTTTCCTCCTTTAAGTTGTTTCTGTCAGGCATTCTGTCACAGCAATGAAAACGCTAACTAAGGTCTCTGCAGCAGCCATAGGGTTAGTCAAGATAGACCTGGCCTCCTGTCTCCACCCAGGCAGACTGCAGCACAGGGATGACAGAGGACAGAGCTCAGAGCCATTTATACATTTTCTTTTGGATTTATGGGAGGTACTTGAATGGCTAATCTGTGTGACATCTCTTCAGATTAGGACTTCTTGTCCTACCAAAGAACCATCCATCAGGTGACAGTATCCTTTGCTATATTGATTCAAAGATGGGCCCCCCCAACCTAGAGTGCCTTCCTCTGTGGTCTCTATCCTTCCAAGTTGCACCTGCACCTGAGTGCAGTCCCAGCCACTCCCACAGTGTGTTTCTGCATAGGGCATCCTGGAGGACAGAAGATGGACAGGGCAGAAGGCACATTTCCTAGGGAAGCTGTTTCCTGATCAGGGCTTGGAACCCTAGGCATCTGGAGTGACGAGGAACAAGGCAACTGATGGTTGGCACTGAGCAAATGCAAAGGGGAGGATTATCACATTTGAGGTCTGGTTAATGAAAAGAAGGCTTTGACTGGATAAATTAGTGACTCAGAGGCACAGAGTAACTGTGCTGAGGCCTCTGGCACCCTGAGTTCCTATACTTTCTGTCTTAGATTTTCTTAAGCAGATAAACCCAACAGGATTACCCTTTTATTTTTCCATACATTCATGTGTTAAGTTTGCTGTTAGGTGCTATCAAGTTGGGTCTATCTCTCCAAATTTACTCTAACAATCTTATTTTCTTTCTCATTAGTAAAAGCTTGAAGAACTTTATGAACCCTCCCTCCAGTTTTTAAAGCAGATTATATATACATACACATCTACACACACACACACACATATGCCATCATACTAAAAAGAATTTTTAAAAATGAGAGAAAAACAACATTACAATGTTAACTACTGCATAGTCAAACAGTGTTGACCACTGTGGAGCTGCCTCTAATCATAAGGCAATCAAGTTATAAGAAATTCAAGACAAGGTTCTGGTGGGTTGTGTCAAAAATCTTTGCTGTTATCCAAGGTCAACTAATAGTGCTGATCATTGAGTACACTTTAGACTTAATAAGGAATATAGCAATTGTATAGAATCTTCAGCCTGCAGCTGTAGCCCTGTGGCATCCGATCCCGCCAGATTTCAGAAGCTAAGCAGGGTCAGGTCTGGTTAGTACCTGGATAGGAGACTGCCTGGGAATATTAGGTGCTGTAGGCTTGGGAGACAGACCCTGCAACCCACTCTCAAAAATCAATCTGCCACTGAAAACCCTATGAACAGCAGAGAAGCACTGACAGTAGTGTTTCCCCTGTTTTATGTAGGGTCGCTATGAGTTGGATACCAACTCGACAGCACCTAACAACAACAACAATAGAATCTTCAACTGGCCATATTTCCATGAAATCAGAACAAAGTTATAAACATTTCCAAAATGTACAATACTGTTCTAATCAGATTAGTGACCTAATATGCTAATTAAATCCAATGAGCTATTGTTGTCATTATACTAACATTTGTTAATATTTAATAATGTCTGTGCATGTCATGTAAAAAAGCAACCCAAAAATGTCCAAATGACTTAAATAAGAAATCCACTCAAAACTTTGATTCTTTGTAATATAGTGGACTAGATATTCTGAAAATTTCTCCCAGTATTAAGCACATCGCAATACTAAAATATGAAAACAAGGGCAAATTCTCAGGCACCAAAGGTAGAAAGGAGAAAAATAAAAACAACTTATCAAAAATTCAGAGAGAAAAGCAAAAGATGTAGTATAATGGTCATTTTTAATGTTAGTACAGCAAGGCCACTGTCCCCAGCCAGGCAATCAAATACAAGTCTGTGTGTTGCTGTGAAGATTTTTGTAGACATAATTAAAGCCCACATTCAGTTGACTCTAAGTAAAGAAGATTATTCTAGATAATCTAGTGGGCCTAGATTATGAACCAATCAAAAGGCCTTACAAGTAGATTTGAGGCTTCCCAGAAGGGCAAATTCAGTCTAAGGACAGGTGCTTCAGCTTATGCCTAGGAGTCCTGGCCAGTGTTTTCTGCTGGCCTGCTGATGGACTTTGGACTTGCCTAGCCTGCCCCCACTATTGCACAAGCAATGTCTTTGCAATAAATCTCTTCATATATATTTCCTGCTGGCTTTGCTTCTCTAGTTGAACCCTAACTGATGCATGCGACTGGCAGGTATCTAGGGTATTTGCTATTCCCTACTTCTGCTCTGGGGAAAAGGGACAAGTTTAGGATCCACACATGTAGAAAGTCAGATTGGAGACTAAGTGAAAAAGTAAGCCTGAAAACAAATAAGTAAGCAAAGTTAAACTTGGCCATCTGGGCTTTTATTCTAGGTACAGGGGAAAAAACTATTCATTGAGAATCTACAGAATATGCCATAAATTTGGGGCCCAAATTCACAACAGTTTATATGTAATTTTAAAATGAAGCATAATGAGATTGTACTTCATATCCATCAGACTGACCAAGTTCAAAAGTGAGAATACCAGTTATTAAAACACGGAACTACAGGGATTCTCATTCACTGTTCTTGAATATCAACTTTGGAATGCAACTTTGCATTATCTGGTTAGCTGATAGATGTCAATATTATACATATGTGTTATTAATTTCATTCCACTTAGTCATGGAATAACTCATAGGATATTGAGTAGTGGAATGAAATCCCTATGAAACTTATATACTGGTCTTTGCAACTTAACATATGGTAATCCAAAACTGGAAGCAGTTAAGAAACACGAGTTCGAATCAACTGTGGAGGACTCACATAATGGAGTATTCTGTAGCTGAGAAGATGAATAAATTATAATTCCACTTCCTGGTAAAACAGAATGTGGAGAAAGACCAATGAGATGTATCTCTTCGTGATCTTATTATATATCATAAAGTAAGAAATGAAAGACCAATACATGTATCTCTTCATGATCTTACTATATATTATAAAGATAAGTCCAGAACTGGATCCCTATTTACCTATATCTTATATACAAAATGTCAGCTCTTCAAACCGAGAACTGTTATCTTTTTCAAAATTTTATCCACTTAGCCTAGGAGAGCACCTAGCATAAAGAAGATACCCAATATATGTTTGTTGAATGAATGAGTAAACTTGAACACATGCATGAATGTCAGGAACAAATTCAATATTTTCAGCCTAGAATCCTGATGCAGGACATCTTTCTCTCTATAGCTATTGTCATTTGATCATTCAGATTAGTTTGAACTCCTTCTCTAGCTTCTTGGAACAAAAGTTTATCTAGACATTTCCACCTAACAGCCATTCAAGTACCAGAACATATTCTCCCCAAAAATCTTAAGAGAAAGAAGCTTTTAATTACTGATCAAGAAGTTTTGAAGTTTGGGCTGGATTTAATTTAGGAAAGCAGGATTTCCCCATTATTTAACATAGATTTCGCAAAATTAATCTTAGAGAAAACAAGAACGCCAGGAGGGTTCAGCAAATATAAAGCTCAGGAAAGTAAACAAAACTTCCAAAACAGATTAAGAAAATGTGGTTAAAAAAATCAATAAGATCAAAGGCAAAATAGCATCACAATAAATTCCTGACATAAAGAAATGAAGCCATATTGATAAGAGACATACTGAAAAATTCCTGGAACCTTCCTATGTGGGAAATAAATAAGTGAAGGGGCAGATTCTGAGGAAAGCAACTGACACATTTTCTCTTTTGAAGCACATTACAAAAGCAAAATGCTTTCTGCATGGTAAAGTTGATTTATTTTACATAACCACAGTAATTCAGTCTCCCAGCATCAGTGGATCTAAGTATAAAATGCACTTTAAGGTCAGCTAGTTGACACCACAGTTGTCAATTAATTCCATCATCTCTGCAGGGTGACATAGTATAAGAACACTGCAATTATCCAGTTCAGCAAGACCAAGTACATTTTACTCTATGAAGATTTAAAAATTCCAAATGTTGTGTATAATTTAAGAATATTCATATGCACGTTAGGTATTCTTGAATCTCTATCATTTAAACAATATTGCTTTAGAAAGAGAGTTGCTCATAGATAACTGATTTTCTTTAATATCTAGAAAGATACATTTTTTTTTCTTTCTATCAGTGCCACATAGAGTAGAAGCCAAGATACTCTAGTTTCATCTTCTTGGCTACAAAATAGTCTCCTTGTCAGTTTCATTCCAATGGTTTAGTGAGTTCCTACTTTATACCTAACACTATGTTACACATTGGGAGAAGGACCTGGCAACCCCCTCCCAAAAATCAATCTGCCATTGAAAACCCTATGAACAGCAGAGAAGCACTGACAATAGTATTTCCCCTGTGGTTCAGAGGGTCGCTATGAGTTCGGATACCAACTCGACGGCACCTAACAACAACAACAACATGTTACACATTGCTGAGGAAAGGAATCCCTACCCTAAAGGAGCTTGTGCAAATGACTTGAAATAAGACTTATACGCAATGAAGACTTAAGGAATAGATAGGAAACAGTATAAAGCCTGAGGTATAATAGAACAATGACTTGTAAGTTTGGCTGTATTCTGACACCAACTAGCAAGATGCTTTTGAAAATCCACTCCCTTCTCTGAGCCATAGCTGCTGCTCAGGAGGAAAGAGGTCACACTGGGCCCTCATGCCATCATGGCTGACCCATGTTGACATTCCCAGGTTCTAAGCAAGTGGAAGAAAGTGTCTTTAGAAAATGTGTAGAGAAATTCACAACTAACCCCACTCTTCCTTCCATCTTTTCTGCCTTTATTAATAAACATTTGCTATTTTCAATTCCTTTTAATCAATTTTCCTCAATAGGTAGTTATTAGGGAAAGAAATGTTCAAGGTGAGTGGATGAGGAGTAATCTTAACTCATTTCACAGAACAGTTATGCCCACAGAAGCAACTGTCCAGCCAGATTCACCTACTGACCTAATGACTCTCTCAGCCACACTGGCAACCTACATCTTAGATTCAATCTAAAATGTAGATTCAATCTAAAATCACAAGCGGAACATGTTTCCCATCACCCAAAACATAATAGTAACTGAGCAATCCAGTGGTTGGGTCAGTAATAAATGGAGAATTCTAAAATTGACGTTGAGATTAAGTTATCTGGATTGGTACCTTCAGCAATCAAATCAGCTAGATGGTGTCTTTTCCCTTCTCTTAATACTTGCTAGAAGATTTAGACAGCAAATTATTTGATTTAGGACAAAGTTGCAAACACTTACTAAAGTTAAGAAATTAAAGCAGCTGTTTGATTTTGTGCACAGAAAACATTAAAATCAAACATTTCTTGTTGCTTTCAACCATATTTCTGAGATAATAGAATAACCCCCCAGGAATGTTGCCATCAAGCATAGGGATTGTGAAGTCTGTAGACCAGATATTTGTCTCCTTGTCCTTCCATTCTCCTACCTGCAAAGCTCCAGTGCTGAGCACCCCTTGGCCCATGTCAAGATCCACCTTCCCTAACTCGTTTACCATCAATCTATTTGCCCTTTGAGTTCTCCAGTTTCCAAATTCTTAAGAGACAGAGTGATGCTATTTCTTTTGTTAACTGTCTTTCAGGCATCTTTTTTTCCTCAGAAGAAAGGAACTGCATGATATTTAATGAAACATCTCAATTTCCAGTGGGCCTTTATGCATAGTTTTTATTTCCTGTACATTAAAGAGGATGTGGGGTTGCAAGGAAACAACTTGGGTCAGTGCATCTCTGAAAAGTACCTCAATAATTTAGGACAAGGCAGAGCGGAGAGCGGAGCGACTCAGACTGCACTCTGTGTGAGGGCAGGGAACATGGTTTAGTCAACACCAAATGCCAGCAAGATGAAGCCAGAAGCATCCAGCATCGACTTCATCATCTGAAAATGTGTTGATATGACTTTCAGTTTCTCCTCACACATCATTATCAGCATCATAAAACATTTAAATCTGCCTTCCATATGGAGATGTGATGAGATGTGAGCTACCTGATAATATTCCAAATTAATGCATTATAGTCTATAGCCAAACAACCCTAGCATCTGATCTCATCAGACCTCAGAAGCTAAACAGGGTCTGGCCTGGTTAGTCCTTGCATGGGAGACCGCCTGAGTGCTGTAGGCTTGGGACAAGTAGCCAGCAGCCCACTCCCAAAACACTTAGCCATTGAAAATCCTATGAATAGCAGAGAAGCACTGACATAGCACCAGCCATGGCACAGTGTCAAGTAGTGTTTCTTTCTGTTGTACATAGGATCACTGAGTCAGATCTGACTCGATGGCACCTAACAACAACACCGACGTTATTACAACACTGCCAATACTGAAGATCATGTGTCTTTAATTTAAATTATTTTCCTCTAGAATATTGAGAAGACTTTTTTTCTTTTTCTTTTTTCCTTTATTTTTTATTTTTGGAGACAAGTTCTCTCTGTGTAGTCTAGACTGGCCTCACATTTGCTGTCCTGTTGTCTCAACCTCCTGAATGCTAGGATTATTACAGGTGTTTGCCACCATGTCCAGCCCAAAGAGTCATTTAAAAAAAAAAAACCAATTTACCATTATGAATGTCTTATAAGTATCACCAACTAATGTGGTAAGAAAGTAGAAGAGCCTTTTCTTTCTTTTTCTCCTTTCTTTCTTTCTTTCTTTCTTTCTTTCTTTCTTTCTTTCTTTCTTTTTTTGCTTCTCATTAAGAATAATAAGAATGTGAACATAGAGAAATGAAATAATTTATACAAGAGTCACAGTTTCCAAAAACACAATAGAGAAGAGATAACAGATTTGAATGAGGTTGTGTTTTAGTAAAACAGTCAAAAGAGCCAACTCCTCAATCTGTGAAGATGTTTAGGCACAATACCCTTCAGTCCGCAGGTGGGCTTGCTGGTCTCTGGAACTCTCCGCCTCTGCCTCTTGTACACGACATGCGGGTGACGCTCGCCCTGGGCCAGTGGATACTTTTTAACAGGCTCAATGAAAAAATCTCCATGTGGTAGATGGAAAAATCCAGTCTGTAAATATACCCAATAAGAAGGATTATTTCAATCAATTCTATGCAAAGAAAATTAGTAAAGTGAAACATTATGTAGAGCTTGATAATCTCTGGGAGTCTTGAAACCCATGCTTTCCACATCTGCCACTTGATCTCATAGAAGAGATACACACAAATAATTTGTGGAAATGGCTTTATGATCATGGTTATTAAATATTTTGAGCTCATGGATCCCTTCGAAGCTCTAATGAAAAAGTACACAAGTATATGTGGATCCAAAATGTAGCACACAATTTTCAGTTTCCCAGACTCTCCTTGAGTCCACTGCTAGATACCTATGGATCTCACATGAGAGCCAGCGCTGCCACTTGCCCAATTATGGAATCCAGGCCTGTGCTCCCACTGTACTGATGACTGTTAGAACATTTCTCTGTGTGGGGTTAACTGGGCCACAGGCTCACAGAACTCCTTGACTGAAAGTGTTTGATGCCGTTCTTCAGTCAGGAACAAGGAAACATGATGTTAAGTGTCTGATCTGAGACTGTCTGGGATCTCCAGTGAAAAGCACTCTGTTAGTGTCCAGGGGAAAGATGGCATTTGCATTTCACAGATACAGGAATCACTGGTAAGCTGGAGAATGCTGGTCAGTGAGACACTAGGTCTACAAGTATGTATCTGTAGTGTGACAGAGTCCTCCAGGCTGGATGTGATGATCAACATCTGCAGCGTGACAGAGTCTTCCAGCTAGATGTGACCATCAGTATCTTAAACTAGAGCGGCCGTGATGACCTTGGAACACTTGGTCCCTAGTCACAGCAACAAAACAGGATCAACTACACAGCTGTGGGTTGTATTTACAATGGTGGAGGGCCTACTAGCATTCTCTAGTGGGGAGAGGGGGACTGGGATTTAGCTCAGTTGGTAGAGTGCCACTCTGCAGTCCCTGAGGTCCCGAGTTTGATTCCTAGCACCACAAATAAAAATGGGAGAAGGATGTCGCAATCTACTCCCGAGGCAATCCTGAAATAATCAGCCATTGAAAACCCTATGAGGGTTGCTATGAGTCAGACACAACTTGACGGCACCTAACAACAACAACAGTGGAGAGAGGGGACAGCCACAAGATGAAACCCTCATGAGACCCCTTCCCCAGATGTCTCCAAACACTATATAAGCAGGAAATGATGAGCTGGGGCCAGGATTTGGTGGTGCAGCCTGTGGGACCACTTGGTGGGAACTCCTCGGAGAGATCCTTTCTGGTGGTAGAGCTATAGGTAAACGCTGCTCGGTGCTCTCCACAAGTCACCCAGGACTCTGTAAGCAACCCCAATAAACTATTCACAAAGTTTAACTGAACGTGATCCTTCCTTCGGTCTGTCCTTTTGGGTTTTGGTGGGTGAATAGATATCTGCTTGGCATCTCCCCAGGAAAAGTAGCTTCAACATTACTCTACAACTCTCTTGTCCTTAAGGAAAATTTCTTAGTGCTCATCTGAGGTGCTTGGGGCTAGGGATAAGCTCAGTTAGTAGAGTGCCACTGTGTACTCTCTGAGGACCTAGATTCAATCCCCAGCACAGCAAAGATGGGAGAAGGACATGGTAATCCACTCCTGAAGCAATCCTGAAACAATCAGCCATTGAAAACCCTATGAGAGTCACTATGAGTTGGACCAGACTCAACCACACCTAACAACAACAATCTGAGGTACTTAAAAAAGTCTTTTACCAGTGATCTCCTAGGATAGACTTAACCTCAGAATCCCAATTCCACTATTGATCAAACAGAAGTCTTGCCCTATGTGAACTCCTTGGGGTATTAAATTGAAGTGATCAGGAGTTTAGATCAAACTGACTCCTCTACTTATTAACTTTGTGACCTTGAGTAAATGGCTTGCTCTGCTCCAGATTTTTCAGCTGAGAAAGGGGGATAACTGAGGGTTGCTGTGAAGACTTAAATGAGGCAATATGTGCAACGTGTTTGGAAAAATGCCTGCTTAGATTCTTACCTATCATTAGGCTCTTCCTAGACCTCTGAATATATGTCATCCCATTTTATTAGGTCTCTAGAGTCAAGACAGTTATCCAGTGAATGTTTGTAGAAATAAGCCTGGGCACAGTGGGAACTTGAGGGAACCTCTGTAAGGCTGCCAAGTTCCAGCTCTCCTTGCCATCCCTCAACCACCCACCCAGGGCTGCTAGCTCTGCAAGAAAGCCTGAAAACCGACTGAGCAGCACACACAGAGAGGAGATGAGAGGGGTTCCCTCAAAGAGGTTCCTCTCTACTGGACAGCCCTTGACTTGGGTGTCTTTCCAAAATACTTGCTTCACTGTAGCCAGTAAGATAGCCAGGCTTTCACCCAAATTTCAGAATTGGCTTCTTAGTTTCGTTGTTGTTGTTGGTTGTTGTTGTTGTTGTTGTTGTTGTTGTTGTTGTTAGGTGCCTTCAAGTCAGGTCCAACTGACAGTGACCCTCATGGCCTTTTCAGTGGCTGTTTCGGGATTGCTTCAGGAGTGGATTGCCATGCACTTTTCCCATCTTTGCAGTGCTGGGGACTGAACAGAGGTCCTCCTCAGAGAGAGCAGTGGGGCATTGTACCAACTGAGCTTAAACCTCAGCCCCCCTAATTTCAGTACCGATTTTAAAATCACTTTAATAGCAAGGATAATAGAAACAGCAATTGATTGGAAGTCATCAGAATAACTGCATGACTTCAAACAGACTGAATAAATTGCATAAACACTTTGAGCCTTATCATCCTCTTATGTAAAGGGGGCAATGTTTACTACCATGTAGGGCTGTGAGGAGAATCAAATAAGATGAAGCTTGTAAAAGTACCACACAAGCTGTTTTACAAATGTATAGAAGTAATACTCTGGCAACTCCAGTAGTGGTAATATCTAACTTCAAATTTATTTTTATGCTGACATTTCTTAAGAAACATGTGTTTTCATCAGTATTTTTCTCTGAAGAGAACCTGTGCCATAGGAAGAACTGATGAGGTTCAGAGAGTGACTACAAATAATTGTAATAAAACAGCTGGCATCGGACTCCGTGCAGTGCTGAAATTTGGTTCCATTCCTGCTATGAGTCAGAGACCAGGCAAATGTGGGCCAGTTGCTAATGAGGCTCATTTGTACCATGGAAACGAAGCAGAAATCCAGGACTCCTCAAGAATGGCTGGCACCAGGGGCGCCTTTGCGCATTGTTGTCAACTCAATACTGATGTTCTTGAAGGAAAAGATGACGACAACAAAACCACCAAGAAGGATTAATTGGGATTTCTTCTAACTCATTTGGACCCATATGGTACAAAAGAAACAGACGGGACTCCCATTGAGGACATAATAAATATTGTGTGGATAACATGAATGAGAATGACAGAAGGCCACACATTTATTTTCCTGAAGGCTTCCTTCTATTGGCATTCCTCCACAAGGTAAGTCTTGCCCATGTGCACATGGAAAGCACTTACTGAACCTCAACAGAAGTTGAGTGGAGACCAAGGATTGCTCGTGATTTGCCAGTGGAGGGGAAGGAGGAGACTAGTGTGCACACAGGTAGGGCTGCTGGCCCCAGGCCTCTTGTATGTCATGGAGAATGAAAGGAGCAGGAGAGGGGACAAAGAGACTTGGCTGGCTGTTGGGAAAGAGGAATAGGATTTGCTTCCAAAGGAAAGGCTGGCTCCCCACTTTCTCTGAAGCAAGTTGCCCAAGAATATCACCTTCCTCTGTTACCAGCTTTGGCTTTGAATCGAAGGAAGCATTCTCAACCCCAGTCTTCACAGAAAACTACTCACATCTTTTTCACCCTTAAAGGAGTAGGGGAATGGAATGGAGGACATGGTAGGAATTCCTTCAGGGCTTGGACGCTGTTCAGAAGAACCCAGGTAGAAGGAGCTCAAAGTGGACAAATTCTCCCTTTCACCCCCTCTGTAGCATACCCTTCTCTTTCCCAGTATCTATTAACTCTCTTTTGGAAATAAATCTACCTAATTATACCCAGCCTGCAGCCATAGCCTTGTGGCATCCGATCCCATCAGATCTCAGAAGCTAAGCAGGGTCAGGCCTGGTTAGTACCTGGATGGGAGACCGCCTGGGAACACCAGAAGCTGTAGGCTTGGGAGAAGGACCTGGCAACCCCCTCCCAAAAATCGATTTGCCATTGAAAGCCCTATGAACATCAGAGAAGCACTGACAATAGTGTTTCCCCTGTTGTACAGAGGGTCGCTATGAGTCAGTTACCGACTCCACGGCACCTAACAACAACAACAACAACAATTATACCCAGGCTGGGATTTAGCTCAGTTGGGTAGAGCACTGTGCTGCAGTCTCTGAGGTCCTGAGTTCAATTCCCAGCACCGCAAAAATGGGAGAAGGACCTGGCAATCCACTCCCAAGGCAATCCCAAAACAGTCAGCCATTGAAAACCCTATGAGGGTTGCTAGGAGCCGGATACCGACTTGATGGCACCTAACAACAACAACAATTATACCCAACTTGACAGTATCTAACAACAGCAAAAATAATCACTTCAACTCTACGTGTCTGTTATTCTGCCATACTGTGGGGGACTGCATGCTACTGTGATGCTGAAAGTTATGCTACCAATGTTACAGATTCCAGAAAGGCCACCTATGGTGGACAAATTTCAGCTAAGCTTCCAGAATAGTACAGACTAGGGAGACTAGTACAGACATGGTTAACCCACTTCCGAAGCAATTAGCCATTGAAAACCCTATGAATAGCAGAGAAACACTGTCAGATATAGTGCTGGAAAATGAGCCCCCAAGATTGGAAGGCATTCAAAAGATGACTGGAATAGAGTTGCCACCTCACTGAAGAGTCAACCTTAATGATGGGAATGGAGTAAAGCCACAGGACCTCCATTTGCTAATGTGACACAATTTAAAATGAAGAAGAACAATTGTAAATATCCATTAATAATTGGAATGTGAAATGTACATAGTATGAATCTAGGAAAATTAAAAATCATCAAAAGGGAAATGGGGTACATAAACATTGACATTCTAGGCATCAGTGAGCTACAAGGGACTGGTATGGGTGATTTTAAATCAGATAATCATATGGTCTACTATGCTGGGAATGACAGATTAAAGAGAAATGGGGTTCCATTCATCATAAAAAATGACATTTCAAGATCTGTCCTGAAGTACAATGCTGTTAGTGATGGAATAATATCCATATGCCTACAAGGAAAGCCAGTTAATATGACAATTATTCAAATTCACACACCCAACACTAAGACCACAAATGAAGATAGGGGAGATTTTTACAAGCTTCTGCAATCTGTGGAGTAAGGCTGAAATCTTCAGTTGATTTAATTTCTATGTCTCTGGATGAACATCTGATTCCAGGTCTTAGCCTCCTCTTTTTGCTACTATAAACAGAATCCAAAGCACAGTTTGTTTTCCTTGAATGGGAAAAGCAAACTTTGGAGAAAGCCCTAAGTTTGACACTCAGTTCCATTGCTGACAAATAACATACCTTTCTTTGCACAAGTAATTTGGTCTCTCTGAGCCTCAGTGTCCTCCTCTGTAAAAAGGTGATAACAATATGATTTTTCTGAAGAAATTAGTTTTATTAGAAACTGAGTGAGACAATACATAAAAATGACTTGGCCTTCAGTAAACACTTCTCTACAAATTTTCTCATATGATTCATCTTCCTTATGACTAAATCAGTCATTTCCTCCTCTTATAGTATGGGGCTGGGGTTTAGCTCAGTTGGAAAAGTGCTTGATCTGCACACTCTGAGGCCCTGAGTTCAATCTCCAGCACCACAAAAGTGGAGAAGGACCTGGTAGCCCACTCCCAAAACAATCAGCCATTGAAAACCCTATGAATAGCAGAGAAGCACTGACATAGTACCAGGCATGGCACAATGTCAGGTAGTGTTTCTTTCTGTTGTACATGGGGTCACTATAAGTACGACTTGACTCCACAGCACCTAACAATAACAACATCTTTCAGTATGATTAGCACAGGTTTTTGTTGTTGTTTTGTTTTGTTTTTTGTTTTGTTTTTTTGTGTGTGTTTTCTCCTCTAGAAACACTCAGTTTTGATCTCTGAAAGAAAATCTTTTGCTTGTATAATGATAGAAAAGTTCCTTCTCAAATAATTATCTTTGTTTCTCCTTTGATAATATTTAGAATTGAGTATGTTAATTCTATTATAATTCACAAAAGCTGTTCCCACAGATTCACTATTATTCTGTTAGAAGAATGAGAAAGTCATGGATAAAAGAACAGTTATTCAGGCCATGAAAGTGGAACTTTAGAAAGTTAAAATGCAACCATCAAAGAGAAGAAGGCAGGAGATGGCCCACTAGTCCAGAGGTTCTCTAATTTTAGTGTGTAAAAGAATCATATGAAAAGCTTATTAATAATGGATATGTCCAAGACCTTTGCCCAGAGACTCAGCGAGCCTGGCCTGACATCCTGGAATAAGCAAAGTGAGCATCCTGGCTATGCTGATCCAGATAATCCAGGTACCACACTTTGCAAAACACTGCTCTCTTGCACCATGTGGTACTTTATTGGTTTTATCTCCCTACCTCCCAATTGGCATAGCATTAAAGGTAGAGGAAATACTAAGAACAATCCCAGATAATCCCTTAGTTTGCCTCAAACACAAGAAGTTTCAACTAGGGCAATTACTAGTTAGAGGTTGTGAAAAATATTCCTCTGAGTTTGAGGTCTGCAGAGAATGTCCATAATATCTTAGAAGATCGCAGCAATTAAAAGGTGGCCCCCTCACACAAAATTTTTAAAAATATTCCACATTCCACTAGGGTAAGTGGATACCCTAGTTGAATAAATGTTTCAGACTTGAAATGTGGAATAAAGTGAAATAATTTTATTTCAAGGAGAAAGTTGTGGAGGTGGAGAAAATAGACAGTCTGAAAGAAGCTACTGAGCACAAACGCTGAAGGACCCTACCAAACCTATTTTTAAAAATTATAAATTGTTTTCCTTCTCACAATAATCTATCAAAAGTTTTCTGCATCTCAGAATTTATCTATGCCTTTGCTTAAAAAAATCTCTTAAAGGAGCAATCCATGTAGCCATGTTTGTTATATTTCACCAGAAAATAAGGAGTTCAACAAATAAGAAGTAGAAGATATTGCTAGTACATTGGAAGCCCAGGAAATCTGTTACTAGAGAGAACAATGGGAAAGAAATGGTCTCCAGAAGTGAAAGCACTTATATCTGTGGGGAGCAGAAAAATATTATGGTGGATTTAGCCTTATGACACAGCATATTTTTTTCATGAGGTCCAGTTGGTCATTTTCAAATTGGAAACCATCCTCCACTGTGAAGACACAGAGTCCTTCCTGGCATGTGGAGAACATGACCCTGGCCCTTCTTCTCCCACTCAGATGGACAAAGATCCCTGATGGGGCAGTGCTCCTCTCTTTGCTGGGAGAAGCACAGAGGGTATACATGGCTGCTGCTGTGGCCACAGGAGTTATTCTCCTCCTTACTGTGAAGACAGGAGATACAGCATTCCAAGGATGCTTAAGGATGACCTGGGCAAAGGGGAGGCCAGTCCCAGAGGCTTAGTGAAGGAAATGGCTCACTGTGAGGGGGTGTGATAGCAGGCTCAACGTCACTATGAGTTGCAGCAGAGAAAGGGTAACAATATGAAGAGGATGTCTAGCATGAGATGTTAAACACATGAGTAGGGGCACTAATAAATATTTATATCCATGTAACAGCTCTAAACTAAGAAGATGAAGCAAGATTTGCCTTCCTGATGGCTCTTTAAAGAAAACCCTCTCTGAGCCAGGTGCGGTGGCACTCGCCTGTAATCCCAGCAGCTTGGGAGGCAGAGGCAGGAGGATCACAAGTTTGAGACCAGAGGCAGTCTGCGTAACTTAGTGAGACTCTGTCCTAAAAAGTAAAAAAAAAAAAAAATGGGCTGGGGGTGCAGCTCAGTGGTCCAGCACTTGCAAAGCATGTAAGCGTGAGGCCCTGGGTTCAACCTCCAGTACCACAAAAAAAAAAAAAAAAAAAAAAAAAAAAAAAAAAAAAAAAAAAAAAAAAAAAAAAGAAGAAGAAGAAAAGAAAAAAAGAAAAAAGAAAGAAAATCCCCTCTTACTGTCTCCACTTTCTATACCCAGCTACAGTGACAACTGTAGTGGAATAAATCCATCTTAGCTATACATAATCCTCCATA
The DNA here is from genome assembly GCA_007922755.1 of Pedetes capensis. Lineage (NCBI taxonomy): Eukaryota > Metazoa > Chordata > Mammalia > Rodentia > Pedetidae > Pedetes > Pedetes capensis. Next base: position 23,482 of record VMDO01019584.1, read on the forward strand.
ACTCTCTAAAGAGAATAGGTCAGGGCCACTGCAATGTTTTTTGATTGAGTACAAATAAAATATTTCTACTTGGTATAACATATTTTTAAACCCTTACGACAACATTAAAGTGGTGAGTGGAGCTGAAAGAGAAGCTGACATTTTCTTAAATAAGTATGTGTAAGGAAAAAGCAAGAAGTTGAGAGGCTTAAAAATAATCTGGGTGTAAACATAGGGGCACCCTGGAGAGGAAGAGGCCAGAAGGGAAGAGATCCCAGGAGGAAGATTCTTCAGCTTGGAGCTGAAGTGAAAAATATGCAGGAAAAAATGGGGATTTCCTTGGAGCATGATAGAAAACATACAATGTAAAATCCTTTATGTTTTTCCTCTACCATACCTTCAGTGAAATACCCATTGTTTTATAATGCCTCATGTTACTGGACGTGCTAGATCTCCTTCAAGGATAGTACAGGGAGAAAAGAGAAGAGAGTAGTTGAAGCAATCACACCAGGAACATGCTTTTTCTCTCGAAGGAGGAGATAAGATCATCTGTTTGAAGCTGGCTGGAAAGGCAACTGGGAAACTAACCATTTATGGAGCTCATTGAAGGCTCAGCTAACATTGTCAACTACTGAAAGTCCAGGGAAAGGACAAAGAGGGCAAATGCATAGTAAGTGGAATCCAGAAAGGGGAAGATTAATGTTTAAGCATTCAGTTTGTAAGGCAAGCATGGTATGGCAGGCTGAAAGCTATTTTTACCCTACTTTGCAAAACCCATAAATATGTTCCTTTACATGGCAAGAGGGAGCTTGTAGATGTGATTAAGCATCTTGAGATGGGGAGATTGTCCCAAATTGTCAGGACTGACAAGTGTGATCAGAAAGGCCTTTATAAAAGGAGTGCAGAAGGATTAGAGTGAGTAGTAGGACAGATAATGTCAGAAGCGGTTGGAATGATGTGAGAAAGAGGCCACAAGCCTCTAGATGCCTCTAGAAAATGAAAAAAAGCAAGGAAACATTCTCCACTGACATCTCCAGAAAGAAATCAGCCCTGATTTTTTTGTGTGTGACTTTTGATTTATTTTTAACCTCCAGAATTGTAAGAGAATAAATTTGTGTTGTATTGACTCACTAAGCTGCTGTACTTGTTACAGCAGCCCTAAGTGACTAACACACCTCAGAGGAGATTATGGAAGTGAGTCACCAAAGTGAAGTCAAGGTCAAGGGAAATCAGGAAGATTGAGTGTGCATGAAGTTAGGATGTTGGCCATGATGCACAGCAAAACATATCACAATCCCAGTACACCCAAGCAAACATTCTAGCAAGCAATGCTTCTACCTTTTCCTATGTGAGAGGCATTCTGATATACTCCATTTTGTTATTCTATCTTATTTATTTAAATTCTGGTTCCAACACACTAAACCATTGTCATAGCCAAGATTCAAAAACATCAATGTGGTACAGAGATCCTGAATTTTACAGCTAAATCTAGATCCGAGTTCTTGTTCTGATGGAATGCTATCTTCTGCATGACTTTAGCCAAGCAGGTCAAACAGGATGATCACTGAGCTTCAGACTATTTGTATAAGAAGTGGGGAACACACATTTGATTCAGCTGTTAAGAGCAAATGAAACATTATAAAGAATAACTTATTACAATGACTGGCACACCATATTAATTCAGAAACAATCCTTTTCTCTTAGAAAATCAGAGCAACTATTGTTAGACTTTTCAAAGGCTCCATCTTTTCACCAAGATTTTGCTTTACTTTGCTTTCTACAATCAACACCCACAGAAGTAGCAGTGAAGAAATCAAAAGATGCATTGCACTGGGGAAAGCAGTTGCAAAAGACCTCTTTAAAGGGTTGTAAAGACATCACATTGAAGATGAAGGTGCGCCTGACTCATGCCATGTATTTTCAGTTGCACTATATGCTTGTGAAAGCTGGACATTGAAAGGGGAGTCAGGAGAAAAATTGATGCTTTTGAATTATGGTGCTGGAGACGATTATTGAATATACCATGGACTACCAAAGAGACCAACAGATCCAGCCTAGAAGAAGTGCAACCTGAGTGCTCCTTGGAAGCAAGGATGGCTAGAGGGTATCTTACATATTTTGGACATGTTGTCAGGAGAGACCAATCCCTGGAGAAAGACATCATGTTTTGGAGATCAGTGGGTCAATGCAGAAAAGGAAGACCCTCAATTAGATGGATTGACATAGTGACTGCAACGATGGGCTTAAACATAAAAAGATGATGTGCTTGGCACTGTATCAGGGACTATTTCATTCTGTTGTACATAGGATCGCTATGAGTTGGTCCCAACTTGACAGCACCTAACAACAACAACAATCTTTCGGTTGATGTGGAATGGGCTCCTCTCCTCCTCTCCTCCACATCTATGAATGTTCTTTCAAAGTGGACAGACTATTTTTGAAGAAATTCACTCCTGTTAAATTATTCTAATTGCTAGAAACCTCTCCTCATACTGCATGAAATATCTGTGTCCATTTTACTTCCACTAATCATCTTAGCTCTGCCTTCTGGAGCTATTGCAGAATATACCTGGATGATATTTATCATGTGCCTCCAAGAGTTCTCTTTTCAAACTCAGTACTTCAATTTTTTTCAATCATTTGCCATTTCCCATTGTGCTAATTCTTCAGCAGTCCTCTTGTTCTCAGTGGAACATATTACAGCTTGTCAACATCTCTCTCAAAATGACACCTGAATTGGAGATTGATAATCTCAGGAAATGGTGGGAAAATTATATCATTTTTCCTCTATAAGAATCAGATTTTTCAGGGAAGAAATTGGTTCTGCAAAAACTTGGTTTAATAAGAATGACTTACTTCATCTACTAGGTCTGAACAAAAAGACCTATTTTCTCTGTGGTCTGATGTAGAATCAGGGAATGAGGTTTAGAAAATAGACAGTGACAACACTGAGATGGAAAGTCTCATGTTCTTTGAAGTTTAATTTTTTTATTAAGGTCCTGAATCGACTGGAGTTCAGTGGAGTCCACCTTCCCAGGCATTCTTAGTGTTCTCTCAGCATCCAGTTGGGTATGGGCTGTGAGTAGTTTATGTCAGGGACCTTTTGGATATGAACAGGTGCAACAAAACCAGCCCACTGCCAACAGTGCCATCTCTTTGCAGGCAGCCCAGGAGTGGCTGGATATGAAATCACAGGGGAAAGATTGATTTAAACAGCACATATGAATGATTTTGTTCTTTTCCCAACATTTTATTTTGAAAACCTTCAAAAATACAGAAAGTTCACTTAGTACAATAGACACTCCTGTGCTTCCACATAGATTCAACAAATACTGTATCACCTTTGATTTCTCACATATGCTGAACTACCTGAAGGTACTTTGCAGACATTGTGGAAATTCAGCCTAAAACACGTCAGCCTGCACATTCTAAGCCAACATTCTCCTGTATTCTCCAGTGTCTCTCACAGTTATACTACTTCACCTAATAATTAACTACCATTTCATAATGCAAATGACCTCATTTTCACCCACACTCAAATTTCTCAAACTGTCCCCAAAATGTTTTATATACCTATTGTTTCTTTTATTTCTAGTCCAAAACCTAATCAAGTTTAATATACTGAATTTTGTATTTATATAACAAATTATTTTAAAAAATAATTTCAGCTGGGTGTGGTGGCTCATGCCTGTAATCCCAGCAGCTCAGAAGGCGGAGGCAGGAGGATCGCAAGTTCGAAACCAGAGGTAGTCTTCGTAACTTAGCAAGACCCTGTCTCAAAAAAGTAAACTGAGGGTGCAGCTCAGTGGTCCAGGACTTGCAGAGCATGCAAGCGCGAGGCCCTGGGTTCAACCCCCAATACTGCAAAAAATAAAATAAAATAAAATAAAAAATTTCACAGGTACTTCAAGCACAAGTTTTAAACAGTGGAGTATTTCTTAAAAGCTAGGTATGAAAAACATTTATCTTTTGTTCTGTCCCTGCTAATTACCAGACGTAATGACTTTGACTTTTTAGCTTATTCTTCTGGAACATATCTCCATATTTCTAAATAGCACGCTGCCATGTCAATATTATTTTTAGACACTGTCTAAAATGTTGTGCCTGATACAATAGCTGAGAATTTAGCTCCCTTTCCCATCCACTCCCCATTTTCCCAATATTATTACCTCAGCCACCCCAATATAAAGAAGTATATACATGGGGGCTGGGATTTAGCTCAGTTGGTAGAGTGCTGCGCTGCCGTCTCTGAGGTCCCAAGTTCAATTCCCAGAACCGCAAAAATGGGAGAAGGGCCTGGCAATCCACTCCCAAGGCAATCCCGAAACAGTCAGCCATTGAAAATCCCATGAGGGTCGCTATGAGTGGGATACCGACTCGACAGCACCTAACAACACCACCCTAGCCTAGCCCCATCAAACAAACTTTTAAAAAAATTCTGCCAAAAAGTATATACATTATTAAAACAATGTAAATGCAAGAATGGTAATCAGGCAATACATCTTACTGGCCTTTATCTACTATAATAAGTTGGTCTCTGTGCCATTCAAATTTTCAGGTTTTGTTTGTTTGTTTATTTGTTTTGGTACAGCTTCTTATTTTTCTTGAATTTCTGCCCACTATTCTTTCTTTACTATACTGTTTTCCTTGTTACCACAATCTGTCCTCTCTAAATCCCCTACATATAAAGTGCTACTCTGTGGAGTTCCCTCTGTTTCTTGGGGACATTCCCTGGTGCTTTCTGTCCCCCTGGTTCACACCGAACCAGCATTGATTTCTGGTTCTCACACCTGTGTGCTTGCTTGTCTCAGTATCAATTTTTAAAATTGAGAAATCTGATATTTTTTCTGACTTGATGCTCTTTGGATGGCTTCACCTTTTCCCAAAGATGTCTAGAATCTTCTCTCTACCTATGCTATTCAGAAATGTCACAATCTTATGCCTTTGAGAGAGTCTTCATTCATTCATTGTGCTGAACACTAGGATTGACCTTCTCACTCTGGATTCATCTGTTCTTAGTCCTGTAGTTATAAAAACAAAATGCTCTTGGTTGTTGGAGTTCTTGGATTGTTCCTCCATTTTCCTTTCTTCTCTTGTGCTTTCCAACTCCTCGGTCTTGTGATATACTTTTTGAGAGATTCCTTTGGCTTCACTTTCCAACATTTCCATTGATTTCTTTTCAAATTTTATCAATATCTCTTTTTCAGTGAGTTCTTCCTTGACTGTAGTTACCCTTTTTCAAAATATTCTCTTTTTTATGAATATAATAAATTTAGAATATTTTGTTGTTGTTGTTGTTGTTAGGTGCCATCGAGTCGGTATCCGACTCATAGAGACCCTCATAGGGTTTTCAATGGCTGACTGTTTTGGGATTGCCTTGGGAGTGGATTGCCAGGCCCTTCTCCCATTTTTGTGGTGCTGGGAATTGAACTTGGGACCTCAGAGACTGTAGCACAGCGTTCTACCAACTGAGCTAAATCCCAGCCCTAGAATATTTTAGAGACACTAAATCAAGGTTTATGGGAGAATGGGAGAAGGATGTGGCAGCCCACTCCCACAGCAATCTCGAATCAAGGGATCATTGAATACCCTATGAATAGCTGAGAAGCACTGACATAGTGCCTGGCATGGCACAGTGTCATAGTGCCTGGCATGGCACAGTGTCAGAGAGCATTTCGTTCTATTGTACACAGGGTCACTATGAGTCAGACCCACCTCAACAGCACCTAGCAACAACAATTTAAGGTTTTGAGGTTTTCTTGTTTACTTGTTACATTCCTTTTTGCTCCTACATTATCTAATTTGTCCAAAGTTAGTTTTTCCTGTTTATTTACCTTGCTCCTTCACTTTCATTTTGGAGTATTTCCCACAACATTTTAACATCCTTGCTTATGTAGGAGTACTGAAAAGCTGGGTACCCATTCTGTGTACACATGCAGGGTTTATGACTGTTCAGGTAAGGGTATGATAGTCAACTCATCTTTATGGATGGAGCATTTCACAAATTCCAGAATAAAAGATCTTTTTATTTTCCTTGGGCCATTTAATTCAGGTGGAGAAGAAAACTCTAGTTTACTGCCTAGAGAACAGACACCCAGGTATCTTAATTCTGCCTGAGGTGGAGAAAGGAGATAGCTGCTGTATTTGCAGCTTCCTTCTTCCATCCTCCTGGCCCTCCCTCATATCCAGCATCTCTTAAGTCCCAAGTCCCCTGGGATTCCTGAGTCAAATCAATTTTCTTCTTGTGTGTACCCTAACTGTGTACATACTCTGAGCTGTAGCCCACTTGACCATGAAATACTATTTTTGTTTTGTTTTGTTTTGCATTACTTAGGGGTTGAACTCAGGGCCTCGAACATATTTTGCAAGTGCTCTACCAGTAGGCTGCACCTGCAGCCCATTTTTTAAATTCTTTATCTGAGACAAGTTCTCACTAAGTTACACAGGCTTCCTCTGGCCTCAAACTTGCAATCCTCCAGCCTCCGCATAGCATGAGCCACCGCACCCAGTGACATTGGTTTTTATTTGTCCCACTTTCTATCCTCTAGAATTCTGTCTAGAGCTCATCCTTTAAGATGACTCCTCTCTTATTCTCTATTATTATTTCAGAAGGGGAAGAAACGTATTCCCTCTGTCAGCTTTGAAAACTTTTTGATGAGGTTAAGTAGAAGAATACACAATTGTACGTTCAACTTGTATGTTCAACTCTATAAAAAACATATAGAAAACACAACAAAGAAATATATACGTATATGCTATATATTCTTGAATCCTATCTGCACCCTTTCAACATTTTAGAGGGCTACATATCAGATGCAGATTAGAAGTATGTGAGGATTGGATTTGCAGCTCTCAACTGCAAATCCAATCTGTATGAGCTTCTAATCTGCATCTGATTTTGTAGCCCTGTAAAACTGTTGAACAGGTGCAGATTAGATTAGTGACTATACATGTATATTAGTTAATCATAGTCATTCCTGAATGGTTGGATAGTAGTCATTTTCTCTTTTATAATTTTTTTAAAAATTCCAAATTTGCCACACTTTTTTTTCAGGAAGTTGAACCCAAGGTCTGTCCATACTTTGTAAGTGCTCTACCACTGAGACTCAACCCCCAGGTCCTTTTTAATTTGTTTTTTTATCTTGAGACAGGGTCCCACTAAGTTACACAGGCTGCCGCTGGCCTCAAACTTGTGATTCTCCTGCTTCTGCCTCCCTACTTAGTGGGATTACAGGCATGCATCACCACATCCAGTATATATTGATTTTATAATAAAAGTAAAGTCATTTTCAAAAGGATGCAACACAATTCTATTTTGCATGCTTTATAATTTTATAATGGGCTGGGATTTAGCTCAGTGGGTAGAGCGCTGCGCTGCAGTCTCTGAGGACCCGAGTTCAATTCCCAGCACCGCAAAAATGGGAGAAGGGCCTGGCAATCCACTCCCAAGGCAATCCCGAAGAACTCAGCCATTGAAAACCCTATGAGGGTCGCTATGAGTCAGATACCGACTCAACGGCACCTAACAACAACAACAACAATAATTTTATAATATAAATATATGAAAATACAATATGTAATTGCTGTACAGAACACATTCATGCTCAACTTATAGGGTTTATAATTTAATTTTATTATTCCAAAGAATTTTAAATGTTTTTAGTGCATTTTCTTTTATAGTACATTGTAGGCTGTAGCTATAATTTATTTGGTTCAAATGTTCCTTATAGGAAAATAGGATCCTATTTATTGCCATGTACAGGAACATTTAATGGCTTGACAAGAAACTGCACAAATCGTTATTAGGTAAAATTGTTAAAGGGAGTCACCTAAAAAATAAGACAGGTATGTGGCAAGCAAAATAATACCCCAACCCCCATTAAAGAGGTGCCTGCCTAGGATCACTTTAAGTGGAAGAGGCAGGTGGAACAGAGAACCAGAGAGATGCCAGTCTGAGAAAGGCTTTGTCCAGTGTCCAAAGGCTTTGAAAAAGGAGGAATGGAGTTGTGAGCCATAGAATGCAAGTGACTTCCAGAAACTGAAAAAGCAAGAAAATGAATCATTCCCAAGGGTCTCCTGAAGGAATGCTGACATTGGCTCACTGAGACCCATTTTAAAATACTGACTTCCAGAAATGTAAGATAGTAAGTTTGAGTTATTTTAAATACATAGCTTGTGATAACTTGTTCAGTTAGTTGATAGGAAACTAATGAAACATGGTTTACAAATTAAGTGCAAAAGGGAAGGGGCATCAAAATGAATTAGGGTGTCAGCTCTTAATAAAAGATTGTCTAAACTTAGAGAAAAGCTAGTTATCCAACCTTGGGACTGCTGGAAAGGGCTAACCTTGCTCCCTGGAAGTTTCAGCTACTTGGTCAAGATTAAACCATTTCAAAAGACTTAAAATGAAACCATTTTATTCACTTTAAGTCAATCACAGATAGTGATGTGGTGAGTTTGTCTGAACCCCAACACTTTTGCCACAATCAGCACAATAGTCACTCAGAAGAAAGTGAATAATAAGTTTGTTGAAGGTTAAAGACAATTCTTTTTCTTCTGGGAAGAAAAATTAGAAGTAAAAATCCCTAAGATATTTAATTGATTTGGGACATTTGAGTGGAATAAGATGAGTAAGTGAGAAGGAATGACAGGAAGGAAACTGGTGGGGCAATCAAGAGACGCAGGGTCCTACCCTGGCTTGGTCCTTCCTCAAATCGCCAGATTCCTTGGGTATCAGGTTTTGCGAGTGAACAAAGCAAATTACAATATTTCCCCTGCTCTCCTTTCATGGACATAGTAAAAAGTTAATAAAACCACCTACACAAATATAAAAGTTATATACTATATATGTATACATGCATTCTCCTTGCACTTCTTCTAGGATGGATCTGTTGGATCTTTTGGTAGTCTATAGTATATTCAATATTCATCTCCAGCATTATAATTTGAAAGCATCAATTCTTCTGTCTCCCTTATTTGTTGTCCAGCTTTCACAATCATATGATGCAACTGAAAATATCATAGCATGAGTCAGACACACCTTCATTTTCAATGGGCCATCTTTAAATTTCAATACTTTTTTTTAAGTTTAAAGTTCTTTTTTTATTAGAAATTTTTAATGTACATCATAATGTGATTCATAAATTTCAATACTTTAAAGAGGTCTTTTGCAACAGCTTTTTTCCCAATAAGTCTGATTTCTTGACTGCTATTTCCATGGGTGTTGATTGTATAACCAAGTAAAGCAAAATCTTGGACAACCTCAATGTTTTCTCCATTTACCATGAAGTTGTATACTGACCCAGTTGTAAGAATTTTTGTTTTCTTGATGTTGATGCACAATCCATACTGAAGGCTGCGTCTTTTGATCTTCATCAGTAAATATTTCAAATCCTCTTCATTTTCAGCAAGTACAGTTGTGTCATCTGCATAAGATAGGTTTTTAATGAGTCTCACTCCAATCATGATGCCATATTCTTCTTCATAATGTCCAGCTTCTTGGATTATTTGCTCAGCATAGAGATTGAGGAAGTGTGGTAAAATGATACAGCCCTAATGCACACCTTTCTCAATTTTAAACCAGGCAGTTTCCTTGTTCTGTTGGAACGACTGCCTTCTGGTCCATGTACAGATTCCTCATGAGTACGATTTAAGTACACTGGTATTCCCACTCTTCACAGTGTTAAGCTTGTCATGTTGTAGTGGCTAAAGTGTTGCTGTGATGCTGAAAGCTATGCACCATTATTTCAGATACCTGCAGGGCCACCCGTGGTAGACAGGTTTCAGCTGAGCTTCCAGACCAAGACAAGGGAAAAGGATCCAGCAGCCCACTCCTGAAACAATTAGCCATAGAAAATCCTGTTAATAGCAGAGAAAACTGTCAAATATAGTGCTGAAAAATGAGGCCCACAGGCTGGAAGACATTCAAGAAATGACTGGAGAAGAGTTGCTTCCTCAAAGTAGAGTCGACTTGAATGACAAGAATGTTGTAAAGACTCTGGGACCTCCATTATTGATGGGGCATGACTCAAAATGAGAAAAAACATGTGACTGCAACAATGGGATTAATTATAAAAAGATCATGTGCATGGCACAGAACTGGGCAGCGTTTCATTCTGTTATACATAGGGTCACTATGAGTTGGATCCAAGTGGACAGCACCCAACAATAACACATATATGTTAGCAGTTTCAGCTTAATAGTCACAATGATATATTTTGTTGAAAATCACAATTATGATCTACTAATAGGGTTTTTGTTGTTGTTGTTGTTGTTGTTTTTGTTGTTGTTGTTGTTCAAATAATCTCATGCCTAGGTATGGTAGATGGTTGCTTTCTTATATTGGAACTAGGTGTCATCCATGGTCAGCATGAGCTCATGATTTTAAACATGTCTTCATTCCAAAGGTTCCAAAGAAACCTTCCCAGAACTTTCTGACCTCAAGGGCATTAAAGAGGAAATAGCCTTATGTGCTAGGTCCTGATTGCTTCCAATTTTGAACTTAAGAGGAAAACTTGAAATCCATGGGGAGTACCAGATTCCATTTGGATCAAGTAGCAACCTTTCTGGAGCCTGCTGGGAAACTGTGGGGACAGGAACCATTTTTTTCTCATTATTTATTAGTTTGTAGCTTGCATTCTGTTAGGGGACAGGAAGAGGTCCTCAACTATCTATGATTCAATTTCTCCAAGGACATACGAGGAACTCCAAATAAGTCCAACCCTCATAACTACATATGCACAGCTTTCTGGGGCAGGGGTTATGGCAATATAAAAATATTCTTAAAGTATGTTTCTCAAACCTGTTTGAAGTATAAATTCAGAAAACTTCAAGGGTCAATTGCAGAATCAACTTTATACTAGGCCAGGAGAAGATGATGGAAATAGTGTTATTTCAAGGTCTCTTCTAGAAAATTCTGACCTCATCCCCTACCCTTGGTGCACACTTCAGATGTCACCATTTAGAAAGTCCTGCCCTAACTGTGCAACCAAAAATGTATACAGCTCCCACCCAGGGACGCCCTACTCTCCTTATCTCCTTTATTTTTCTTTAGAGCACTTATTATAGTCTATACACAGGCACATATGTACCTGTTTAATCTTGGCCAATATCTTTTTGCACTAGAATTTCAGTTCCACGGTAGGAATTTTTAATCTCTTTTTTTCAATACTACATCTACATTGCCTAGAAAGTTGTGCAGGACATTGTTGGTGCTCAATAAATACATATTCAGTGACAGATGTTGAATGAAGTATGCTTAAAATCCAGAAGTAGATCTTTATTCCTTTGATTTAACATAAATAAGGAATCTGGAAATAACTACAGTGGGTATGGAGGCAGTATCATGCTAAGTTTTGAGTCCCAGTCCCTGCTGGAGCAGATCTTAATAAATCAGAGAAAAACAAGGTTTTAGGTTTGATTGTATGTATATGAACTTTAGTCCTAGGGTTTTTTTTTATAAGCATGTTGTACATACTGCTAAGAAGAAAATTCAAATCTTTCAAATAATGCAAAAGGATGAAATCTCATCCCTTTGGCTTCATTCTGGAACATTGTCTAACAGGCCTTCTAAAAGGTTATCTAGTTCTCTAAAGGAATGTATTCTTACATGAGTTCTGATTTGCCTTTGATGAGAGGACAGACTCTGGGAAGTTACAATTAATATGTAGAAGATTGGAAAGTTGAATTATTTTTGTCAAGTAGAAATTCAAATGATGACTGCCCAGTAGAAAAGATAAATTTGAAAGTTAAATTTTATTGTGCTATATGGCATTAACTTGCTTGTTTTTCTTGACATTCTTGTCCTAGCATTCTTTTTTTAATTTTTCATTAACTATTCTTCGTGTCCTGGTTTAACTAGCTTTATTCTTCTGCTGGCTCACACTTTAATAAGTTACGCTTTTCCAAGTTCTTAATATATACATGCTTGCCTGAAAATCATGCTTCAATTATGTTTTGAAAATGATACTCTGATGGTGAAAATCCCCTGGAAGGAAGGAAGGAAGGAAGGAAGGAAGGAAGGAAGGAAGGAAGAAAGGAAAAGAGAAATATTGAAAAAAATGAAAACCCACTTCTTAGTCTCCAGTCACATTTCCAGGCTAAAATAATGCATTAGTAATAACAAGTGTTTTCTGGTGTTAAGTGAAGAGCAGTAGCCCCAGGCATAAATTTTGTGAGAACATGTGGTCTGTCAGACTTTCGGTTCTGAGGTAAGAAGATGGACAATCTCAACACACACACACACACACACACACACACACACACACACACACACACACCTCAATATAAACATCATGTATATGCACATGTATACCTTTATTAATCTTAAAATTATTGAGCCAAAAAAAATACCAAAGGATCATGTAACTTAGAACTTCATACATTTTAACTACATGAGAATCACAGAGGAATCTTGCTAAATGTCTGTTCGGATTCAGAATATCTGGGTGGGGTCTGGGAGTCTACATTTCTAATTAGCTCCCAGGGGATGGCCACATGTCTAGACAAGGGACCACACTCTGCAATGTGACTCTCACACTGACCAGTCAGATCTGAAGGAAGCCTCAAAGTAGGGGAAGAGGGTTAAATGGCAGTCTGCCAGGGTAAATAATCAGCTGCAGCAGCCACATATCAGATAGTAGAGTCTGCTGAGCAATATGAGTTACAGATAACCAAAATGCCACCAAAGAAGTTCATACTGATTGCCTTTGCATTCTTCCTTGTCAGTCAGTCAACTCCTACCCATCTATTGTAAGACCCAGATGAACTATGGCTTCCTATCTCTACACCTTAACCTCACCTTGTATTGCTTGAATTCACAGCAAGAAATGGAAAAATGAAATGGTAAATATAAAAGATGTAATTTTCTATTTCCTTCTAACTTCTTTCATAAACATAAAATTGTAAACAGCAACAATTTTAACATCATCTTAGTGAATTTGCAACATACATATATATAATATATTGTTGGGGATTTTTAAAATAATGTTTCCCAGCTAGGGCCCCTCATGACAGCTTGAAGGGCTGACCCCTAGTTGACCCCAGGGCTCATCTCACTCACTCAAAACAGCCCCTCCCATCGAGTGAGCAAAGATGGCCCCCGGCCAGCTTGACCAGACTCAACCACCATAATTTTGATTGGCTCCCCTCACCACTGTGCAGGTAGTAACTGTCTCCACCTGGCAGTTATGTCCGTTTGCTCCCTGTACCTGCCAGCTGTGTGCCCTGATTGGCTGAACCCCACCATGTGACCCCTCCAGGACCCTATAAAAGCAGGGCTCCTGGACTCCATCTGGACCCTAAGATCCTGTAGCACCACCGATCCTGACCTCACTGACCATCTCCTGAACCTCATCACCTGGACCAGCGCTCCCTACTTCTGCAAGACCATCTAGCAAGCCGGCGAGATCAAGCCCAGGGGCCCCGAAGACCTAAGAGCCGAAGGCATCTAGCAAGCCACGAAGAGCCTCCCAACTCCTCCCATCCTTGGGAAGGAGGGGGGTAAAGAAGGCGACCGCGAGAGTCAAGACCATCAGACCTCAACTGAACACCAGCGGCTGTGGCTGTGCCTTTAAGGCTGAGCTGTACCAGCACTTAGCCTGCAGCATTCTATGCTGCAGGCACAGAGCCAGCACTTAAAGGGGTAGAGCCTTGCTCTATAAGGGCTGCCTGCTCCTTGCTCTCCTTAAGGGGAGCATCCCAATAAACCTTCCCTGTTCTTCTCCAACCATCTGAAGGTCTCCCGAAGTCCTTCCTTCCCGACACCGGTCATGTGTTTATGTTGAGGGTTTGGCCCTGACTCTAGCCGGGCTAGAGCCAAAAACCCCAACAATATATAAGAAATAATTGTACAGGTGTGAGAGAGGAAGTAAAATTACACTAAGACAAAGTTATTTTATATTACCAAATGGCAATACCAAAAAAATACAGTTAAAAATCAATACAAGAAATTAAATTGTTTATCACAAAATAATACAATAAAGGAGCTACAGAAGAATAGAAAGACATGAGATATGAAGAAAACAAATAGGTGTAAATCCAACCATATTCATAATTACCTTTAAAGTGAGCAGAATAAACATTCAATCAAAGGACAGAGATTTTCATACTGGATAAAAAGCAAGACACAATTAAACCTATGTACAAGAGATTCACTTTAGAGTTATTTTGTGTTTTTGTTTGCTTGTTTTTTGCAATACTGAGGGATTGAATCCAGGGCCTTGCACATACTAGGCAAGTGTTCTTCCATTGAGCTGCACCCCAAACCCTTTTTATTTTTTATTTTAAGACAGAGTCTAAGTTGTACAAGCTGCCTCTGGCTTCAAATTTATGTTACTCTTGTCTCAGCCTCCCAAGTTGCTGGGATTACAAGAGTGAGCCATGTGGTCTAGTTTCACTTTAGTTTTTTGTGTGTTTTGTTTTGTAGTGCTGAGTATAGAACCCAGAGCCTCACACAAGATAGGCAAGCACTCTACCACTGAGCTACATCTCAAGTTCAAGACACTTATTTTAGATTCAAAGATGGAAAGGTCGAAAGTGAAAGGATTTAAAAAATGATACATCATTTCAATAGTCACCTAAAGGAACAAGGCTGAGTATATTAATAACTAACAAAATATATTTTAAGGCAAGAAACATCGCTGGAGACATGTTGAAATATTTCATAGTGATGATAGTCAGTGTGTCAGAAAAATATAGCAATTATAAATGTATATGTACCTAATAACAAAGCCACAAATTACATAAAACAAAAACTAATAAAGTTAAGATAAACAAAAATTTCAAAAGTTATAGTTTAACATTAAATATCTCCATTTTAGCACCTGATAGGATAAGTTGGCAGAAAACATGGATGCAGAAGACTTGAGCAACAATATTATCTTGACCTAACTGACATTTATAGATCACCCCACCTGATAAAATCAAAACATATCACTTTGAGCAGGGCTTCAAATCCACAAAAAAATGGGTTCAGGTGCAAGTGTGGGTTCACTGTATTAAAATTTAGAGGGTTCCAGTTTGAATCCTGTTGTAGGTAGTGAAACTTCAAACTTAACCTAAATCTGAACCCTGAACCTGTTCAAGTTGAAGCATTTTTCTGAATGTGAACCTGAACCAAAACCCAGCAAAAATGGGTTCCAGGTTGAGCTTTTAATGTTTTACTTCATGTCATTAGCTATTTTAAAATTAAAAATAAATGAAAAAATGTTGTTCATCTATCTACATATAAGGTTAAAATTTTAAACCCATTGATCGTAAACAATCTAAATTTTGATATATTTATCCTGTACCCAAACCAGAGCCCAATTTTCTGCAGGTTTGAAGCCACACTTTTGAGTGCATGTGGAATATTATCCAAGAGAGGCCATATGTTAGGTTATAAGATAATTATCAAGAAATTTAAAAGGATTAAAATCATGCCAAGTTCCCTAAATACCAAAAAATTAAATGCGAAATCACTAACAAACAGAAATTTGAGAATTTAAACAACATACTTCTAAATAACCAACAAGACAAAGAAAGAACCAGAAGAGAAAACATAAAATGTATTGAAATGAATACAATGCAAACAGGACATACATAAATTAATGGGACACAATAAAAATATAACTTCAGAGAAATTTTTAGCTTTAAAGGTTCATAGTAAAAAGGAAGAATTTTTAAGAGATATTATCAACACCTTTATGGCCTACAAATTAAGTCACTTAGGCACTTTAATGAGGGAAAGGATAAGGAAATCTTGAAAGGAAATGGGGAAGAGAAACATGGATATCCACATGTGAATGAATGAAAGTGGGCTCCTTCCTCACACCATATACAAAAATGAACTTAAAATGGATCACAGATCTAAAAGAGCTAAAATGAGAAAAATTTAAGGAAAACCTG